>BMAC01000757.1:102109-124320 GCA_014905375.1 Phtheirospermum japonicum
AAAAAAARAAAAGAATGGYCACKTAGGAAGCTWGATTTYTTTTCATTAATACGAATTTACTATATTCCGCCAAAATTGATAAAGTCATGGATGCAGTACATTTAACCAAGGGCGGTGTATTTCTCATCTATAGATACAGATGATGCTTTCTACAAATGTTAAATCTAATAGTGGAATTGTTTTTAATGTAATATATAACGACATAACTTCTCTTCTTATTTCAAAATGAAGAACTGGACATTCCAGATTTAGGGTTACTTTTAATATTCACCAAGATTTTGATCATTACTGGTACTCCATTTGCAAAATTAATGAATGACGTGCATGTCATTATTTGGGACGAAACTCCAATGATGCATAGACATTATTTTGAAACTTTGGACAAAACATTGAAAGACGTGATGAGATCGCAAAATAATTATAATACGCAACTTCCATTTGGTAATAAAATAATAATTCTTAGTGAAAATTTTCATCAAATTTTACCGGTTGTTCCAAAAGGCACTAGACCAGACATAGTTCACATAGTGATCAAATCTTCGCATTTATGGGTTCATTACATAGTTTCGAAGTAGACCAAGAATGTGGTGCTGCAAAGTCACAATTAAGATCCCAATTGTCAAGTTAAAGAATATTTTCAACTCGATAAATAGTATAGGAGATGTAATAGTTGGAGGACCAAATGATGGTATCGTTCAAATTGAAATCCAGATTATCTATTATTGAAAGATGATGTTGACCATGTTCCATCAATTGTGGCGAGCACATATCCACAATTTGGAAAAACTACTGAATGCTTCACTTATTTGGAGGATCGTGCTATTCTTTCCCCACAGTTGATGTCGTCGATTTGATTAATAAATATATGATGTCATAAAATGATGGAGAATGTAAAGTATATCTTAGGCCTGATAATACATACAAATCCAATTCAAACATTGACATATTGTAGGACGTCTACTCATCAGAGTTTCTAAATACCATTAAATGTTATGGATCCCGAACTATGAGCTAAAACTAAAAATTAGAATTTCAATCATGTTGTTGAGAAATACCGATCATTCCCTTGTGTTGTGTAATATTGGTTGTTGACTTGACGATCATACTGTATAGTCTAATATTTATCAAGGAAGCAATGTAGGTGAATTGTTGTTAATCTCTAGAATGACTGTCACACCATCCAATCTGAGGTTGCATTTTAAGTCCTAATGATGAAAAAATCCTCTGATTGTGTCATATGCTATGATGATCAACAAAATTCAAGTACAATCTCTCTCTCTCTCTCTCTCTCTCTCTCTCTCTCTCTCTCTCATGTTGGACTTTTCCTGAAGAAGTCAGTTTTTAATCATGGTCAGTTATACGTTGCTATATCAAGGGTGAACAATCGCAAGAGTTTAAAAATAATGATCGACGATGATGAGAATAAACATAGTAACAAAACTATAAATGTTGTGTATAAGGAAATTTTTTATAATTTGTAAAGTACATTTTGTATAATAAAAATCCTTTTATGAAGGTTATATCATTTTGAATACTATTCAATATTTAATTAATATTTAGATGATTTATATATAGGGAGAGGTTATGGTAAAACCATCTCTAGTGTGAGAACCAGTGATGATTCTTATCGAAATACACACACACAAACACATATATACATAACTTAAGTATACATATATACAATTACTTATTTAAATATTTTAATACATTTAAAATAATTATTCTTATTTTAGATAAAATAAAATAAAAAATTATCGTGCAACGCACGGGTATAATACTAGTATATTAAGTCAAAAGCAAACACTTGTGTTAGGCCAGATTGATGGGTCATGACCCGTTAGGCCAACTGACCCGATATTATAATGTATTCGTTTTTGTACTGTGATGTATTGGTTTTTTACTGTAAAGTATTAGTTTTTCATAAATTTCTGACCCGTGTTATGATGTATTGGTTTTTATACTGTAATGTTTTTACTATGATGTATTGATTTTTAATTATAATGTATTGGTTTTTGTACTATAATGTATTAGTGTGAAATTTTGACTTAACGGATGATCCGTTAATCCGGCCTAATAAGAGTGTTGCCCTATATCAAATTGTTCAGCCTGATAAAATTCTTTGGGCACATTTGCATCTGATATTAATCCAAAAACTATTTACCCTACCCCATGTGTTTTTTTCTTATTTTTAAATCATCAATATCTTAGCCCTATTTCATTATTAATTGATCACTTGATTATTTTAATTCTACTCAGGTATATTGTAATGTAAGAGTTTTTATTCAATCAATTACATCATCGAGTTGTTATTTCTTATTGAATTTGAACTCAATAAAAGCACATTTCAACTTGTTTACAAATATTGTTATGATAAACGAACTAAACTTAAGATTCATAGTAATTGACTCGTTAGCTCGCGAACTGACTCATTAGTGAGTCAGCGGGTTCATTATTAAGCAAATTAATTAAACTAATAGTTTGATTTCAATTTTAATTTTTGTACTTGTTCATATGAAATATATAAAAATATAAATAAGCCTTTTGTTTGAGAATTCTAGTAGACATATTATGTAATTTAAATAATATTTTATTTTATTTTTACAATAAACTGAAGAATATTTAAATTTATAATTAATATGTTGAGATAATAAACGAACCAAACTCAAATTCTCTAAAGTTGGGAAATAGTTTTGAAATCAACATTCCTTTTACATGCAGGGAGGACCCAAATTAAGGAAACCAAATTTATTTGCGGGGCACGCATGTATTGGATGAGGTGGAGATGACATTGACGTTTATTGTCTGGAAAATGTGGACAATAAAAGCAAATACATTGTTCTCGTGAAGTGAGGCACAAAATGTAACTTCACGGGAACCTTTGGTTAATATACACATGTTAATTAATTGGCCCTGTTATGAATTATTATTCACTAATTTCACGAGAACAATAATTGGACACATTTAATTATCACACACAGTAGGTTCGCGGGTCTCACACATCTTTGTGAAGAAATGTATGGACAAGAATGGCATACGTGGAAGGTATATACGTGTATTTACATACGTTGTGTGTGTTCATGTAAGAGAGAAATTACATTTGTAAAAAGATCTACTCATCGTAAAATATTTACCCATACCTACAAATAAACTTATATTCTACTCACAACAATATAATAAAATAATACAATAACCCTCATTAGCTAAACATGATTTGACATGCTGTAGTAAAGACTTTCTTTAAAATCTCAAAACAAACAAGGTTTCTTCTATTCATTTAGTATCTCAAGAGTAGAAATCTGATTTTTTGAAATCATGAAAAGTTCAATCCACATATTACTTAAGGCTCCATGCATGACCGCTTCAGTTGAGGAGCAAAATTGTTGCGATATTCAGATGGAGGAGATAAGAGCATATTATCCTAAAATTGAGTTAAAATACTTAATGGTAAAAAAAAAAGATGGAAAATGTACATTTAATGGACAACAAAAAGATGTGTGTTTTAGTGGTTACACTCTTTCTAGTTTGTATTTATTGATCATTTTACCTTTGTCGTATTATAGAAAAATTTATATGTATTTGTTGACTGCTTCCCCACTTTGTGGGTCGATAGTCAAGTAATAATAAAGACTTCTTTGTTTATTATACTCTATCCAACTATAAGTAGATAGTGTAGATATAGTATGAAATGAGCAAGTCGATTCCACACAAAGATCATATATTGATCAAACATTAAGAAGAAATATAATATAGATAATATAATTTTATCTAGATGATATGAAAAGTGATTTGTTAATTTTATCGTACGACGGCGATCATAAACTATATAAAACTATGAACTTTTAATTTTATCCAAAAGAAAAGCACAACTTTTTAAGGTCAAAGATATCAAGAGATGAGGAATATTGTGGGGTTTGGGATTGTAATGAATTCCTAAATGTTCTTTCTTTTCTATCAATCAAGTATTGTTTGTGATTCAAATCAGTATAAGCCAATCACAAATATAGTTTAACCCTTCTCTCAAAGTTATTAAACCACGGATTCCAATTATGAAACAACGTCTCCATTTGAAATCACACTTAGATATCCCAAAGGTTTTGAATATTTATACGACCTCACTACTAATCTCAAACCTCTCGATTTTGTTGACTAGGGCGTTTTGTGTTTGAAATCCTATTCATAAACCTCATCTCTTGAATTTTGACTTTTATAAAAGGTTGTCAATCATCCACAACTATATAAGTATAAACAGATGTCAATAACTTATGCAACAATAGAATCAAAATATGAGATAGCAAAGAGATCATACTCGATTGAAAGAAATATTAAAACATTATTCATTCATTATTTCTCCAAATCCCATAATAATGAAAGATTCTCTAGACATATTTTTGAAAAAGTTTAGCAATTCATCGCACACGTAACGTTCATAAATAAAACAAAGGAAGAATAAATCGTATGGGATATGTGGATCCTTCGATCTTCATACTCCACGTATTTCTTCTTTGAATCAAACTAAAAAACTCTATATCTCTCCAATTTCTCACACTTTCTTCAAAAGTGAACTCTATGCTCATGGATAATGGAAAGGACTGGAATTCGGTGTATTTAGACTGCTTCTTGGCCCCTTTTTAAAGTAAAAAATAAAATCTTCAGCATTAAACCGCATTTGTAATGGTTTTTGTCACCATTGAAACCATGTTTGTGACCGCGAAGGTGGTCACGATTACTTTCTGCAAAGATGGCCTCCAGTAACAACTAGAGTCGGGACAGCGATGGGGGATGTGACTGGGTTTTTTGGGATCGTTGACACATTTGATTATGTAGGCTTGCTTCTAGATTGGCCCAATAGATCCCTAGTCTTAGTCCAATTCTCCATTCTTTAAACCTTTATGCTCTTTTAATCCCAAATAGATCCAAAGCCTTATAAAAAAAAAACACAAAATACCAAACATGTAATAACATTCAAATAACAGTAATTAAAGTAGAAAGATATTAAAAATGCACAAACAAAAGTTGAAACCTAAGAAAATATGTCCTAATATGTGCATAAAACCCTGTTTATCATATGTGTGTGTGTGTGTGTGTGTGTGTGTGTATATATATATATATATATATATAACCTATGCATATAGGGTGTGTTTTCTTGCTCTTAATGGGCTTGATATCAAGCCTTTTTCACCATATTCATGCATTTAATGTGTTTGGTTGGCATGTTGATAGTCTGGGAAACAGCTTTGGCTTGACTCCTTCTCAAATCATTGGTAATCAAGTTCATTCCTTTAAGATAACCAAATTGCCCCTCGTGTATATATGTGTATACACACAAAAAAAAAGTAGCGTAATTCTTCAACCATCGACCTCACAACTTCTAGAACATTATCACCCATTCCTCTCGCACCCCATAAACATACAATGAGCCCTAGGTTCATACAAACGCATAGAGATGGTGATACATTCACGAGTTTCAATATCGTATAATAATTTCTTTAGGTATTAGGCGCCATCTTCCAGATTTCCTCCTAGAACTCTATTATTATTATTATTATTATTATTATTATTATTATTATTATTATTATTATTATTATTATTACTTATTTATGTATTTATTTATTTATTTATTAATGTGTGACTATCGATGGTGATTTCGTTGAGACCAACGCACATCGACAATGTCTACACTTCACTGTATTCTTTTCTTATCGAATAGTCCATTACATACATTTTTTGGATATTAATTTTATTCTTCCTTACAATATACTAACCATTTTTTATTTTGGGGTCACTTTTTAAGTTGTGGATCTGGTTTCGAAGTAGACGGATGAGCAGTTGTGTAAGTTTTTTTTTTTGTTTTATTATTATTTTGTTGAGCTTATTGAACTATGAGTTATGAACTCTTCGACTGGGCTGCCTTTTTTACAAAGTTGTATGCATAATAAATGTCTTTATTTTCTCTTTTAACCGATACTAAGGTTAAAATAATTATTTATTTCTTTATGTTTTCTGGGTATGATATAGCCTTGGTAGACAATATGTGTTATCAAATGACCCACCTATTTGATTATTTTAAACAAATACATTCGTGTGATTAATGTTACTATTGAATAAGTAAACGTGATATATGTGTTCGGTTAGAAAGTAATTAGTTATCAATTTTTGAATGATTGAATGTTTTATTCTTGGCCACTATTCTTGTTGAAATTATTATCTCCTAGAATGTTCGAACATTTATTGTATAGTAGAACTCAGAGTTTGTGTTATTTAATTGGCTAGTCTTTTAGTGCATGTTTGTCAAAATTTGTGTATTTCCTCTTCTTGAGTGCTATTGGATTGATTGAATGTTATTACAAGAATTACCATCAATTCTTATTGTTATTAAAAAAATAGAAAATAAAGGCCATAATTCCCAAAATCTGAAAAACCATTGATGTTTGATTTTTCCATTGACTCATGCCTCATTTTTATTTTTGTGTGTTTTTGAAATCATTTCGGATCTTTGGTGTAATTAACCACTCCCTATTTTACTAGGGGTTGGTTTGAGTAATAAAATCTTGACCATTCATATACTCTATTTAATAGTAAGTATACGATGTAGGTGTAGTAGGAAATGAGCAAGGTCGAATCCCGCAAGGACCATATATGGTTTAAGTTTGACAAGTAACATAATTTAGATAATGTAGTTTTATCTAAACAAAATAAATGACTGTTCTAAACTATTAAAATTATAAACTTAACAAGATCAAAGCAAAATTTGTAAGATTTGGGAGAATTCATATACTAGAGGGTATTCTGGGGTTTGGAATGTTTATCCTTTTCAATCTAACAAGTATATTGTGATTCAATTCACTATAAGCCAATATAGTAGTTTAGTCCTTCTCTCGAAGTGATTAAACCATAGATTCAATGTATGAAGCAACATGTCCATTTGAACTCATACTTAGAACTCCAAAAGGTTTAAAAGATTTGTTTAAAGGTGTTTACGGCTTCACTATTAATCTCAAACCTCTCGGTCTTGCTGATTAAAGTGTTTCGTGTTTGAAAGCGTATTGATAAACCTCATCTCTCGAGTTATGATTTATCAAGATAGTAGTTTTTGAAAGGTTGTCAATCAATCAAAACAGAAGAAACAGAAGCAATTTTTAAACACTCATGATCAAGAAATCAAAACACAAAAATAGAAAAGTTTATCATACTTGAATCGAAAGAAGTATCAAAACATTATTCAACCAATATTCATCCAAACCTCATAATATAAAAAATTAGCTAAAAGTGTTTGTGAACTCAATCAAGTATTTCATCGAGCACTTAGTTTGTATAAAGAAAATATGAAGGAAGAATAAACCTTCAAAGCATGTGGATCCTTCAATCGTACTGCTACGTGTAGTCTCTTCTTAAAATTCCTTCTCAGTCTCTCCCAATGTCACAAAACTATACTATCTATGGTTGATGATGTTCTATGATGGTCAATGTCCTCTCTTGATAGCTTCTGGGACATATTATATAGTATGAAAGTAAATCCTATCCATTAACTCTGAATACAATCATTTTATAACATCTTTTGGCCCATTATCAACCCACTATTGATCGATAGTCGGTTCGATAATGGGTTCCATGAAAACTTAATACAAAGTGACCTCACTATCAACTAATAACTGAGTCGATAGTTGTTGCCGTGAAAATATGACCTAGTGTTGACCTCACTATCGACTGCTAACGAGGTTGATAGTGAGTCTCTGTTCTGATTGTGGCTTGGTGGATTCTCTTTTGCTTTATCATTGGTCCAATTCTCAATGATTATAATCCTTGTGCTCTTTTGAGCCCAAATAATCTCCAACAATCCTACAAGACAACAAAAACGTACCAAACACGCAATAACTTTCAAATAATATGAAAGAAATTAAAAGACATTATATATGCACAAACAGGGGGTGAAACCTAACTAAATAGGTCCCAATATGTGTGTGAAAACTGTGTTTATCAACTCCCTCAAACTTAGAGGTCTATTTGTTCTCGAAGAAACAAAAGAAGAAGAAAATAAAAATAGACATATGAATGGATATGGCAAATGTATTGATGTGGTTGTTATAATAGCATAGTTTTGAGAATATAAATGCACTAACAAGAAATGAACCATTTCACCCTTTTTATCGTCATTCTTCTTTTGCGATCGATGATCTTCACAAGAATAAGTGTTTTGATCATTCACATATGTGTATAAGATAGGCCATGTATACTCTCAAGATCATATCAATACATGCACTCTAACAAGATTTGTAAATTATGTATCTCTCCAGAATTTCAATGTGTATGAAAGACAAGAATCATAGTAGGTCTTTATTCAAGGTTGTAAGATAAGCTCTTTGGTAAAGTAATGAATACTTGGATAAGTGACTAAATACGAAAAAACGTACAAGAATACCACACTCATCCTAATAACTAATTTGAAGTTTTTATGTTTTACCTCAACCCAATGAAACAAAATCTTGTAAAACTTAAGCCCTTGTGTAAATAGGCTTTTTCTAACCTTGACTTTTTTTGACTCATCGGTCACATCATAGAAACCACTAGTTTATTATATTTGTTTTGGAGATTTTGAGAACACTTCTTATTAATTAAACATAGCATTTATAAATTAGGCTTCTTTTTAACCCATGTACTCAACATCTCATCCACTCAAGTTAACCAACACAAAAACAACTAACTCCCACAACTCACAAAGATTCAAGAGCTCAAAATGAGCTCGTGGCTACCAAAGAATGGGAGTAAAAATCTCAACGGGGGTAACTAGGGACTATTTTATCTAGTAGATTTATTTATGGATACGATCGGAATTACATTTTCAAAAATTTGCCTAAATCATTTTTAGGTCTTTCATTCACTAAAAAATACCATCAAAATAATATATAAAGAAATGCATACATGATAGATAAATCACACAAAGGGTATAACATCTTTCAATACAAAAGGCCAAGGATTAACGGTATGATGTAACAATCGTTCAAGCACGCGCTTTAAAATATAAGTAAATTTTAAAAAATATCACATCATAAAGTATTTCGCAAAAGAAATCCCTGCAAATATCTATTCCGTCAAATGAACCAAAGGTTATTTATCCACACATCACCAATTTATTTTCTAATAAAGTAATTAAATATGCAAATAAAGTGGAGAATAATAAAATATGAACTAAAGCCGTAGCTCCTCCAGACTTTGGAGGTCCAGTTGGCAGTCATATATGTCATGCAAAAATGATATGACCAAATCCTTATTGCCTTATCCCATTGTTACATCTTTGTTTTAATGGCCTTCATATCTCTATTCATGATCTTTTCTTTTTCTTTTAGCTTGTTGTTATTTTTTCTCAACTCTTCAACTCGATGCTCCATCTTCATGACTCTCCCCCATTATATATTCATCTCTTGACAACATCTCTTCATCGGTTTCCAAACTTTCACCCGTCTCTTCATCACTTAAAAGGTTAGTCCACCACAATTGGGATTTTTCTGATCCTCCTTCATCTTTGTTTTATTATCGGGATTTTGGCGGTATTCGTATTCCCCCATGTACTTTTATTTCCCGCTTCCTTTCTTCCTGAATTTGTCTTAACTTTTCCATCACCACTCTTTCAGCAATCGAGAAAATTTTTAGTGGGTTCATTTCCTTCAAACACATTCTTAGTTAATGTTTACATTCAAATGTAATATTGAAAACCAACTATAATAATTTACTCCCAGTGGACTCAATAAATTCAATTAAAATCTCAATCATGACCAATATACATAATTTGAACTATTCTCAGAAATCCCGAGTCCAATTGATCATCATAAATATTTTCCCCAAACTTCAACTAATTTGAACTCAGGTCTACAAAATTAATGAGTTCTTATTTTCTTAATCTCAAGACTAAAATCATCAAGGAATTCATACTCCATGTTTTTTCCAAATAACAACTTATAGCATATGAAAGTCTAAGCATGTATACAAAGTGTTTGATATAATTCCACAATAGTAAGTCGATCAAAATTTTGACATAGACTTAGCACAATCTCAAATAATCTCATCAATATAATTCTAAAAAGTCCCAAGGATCATAGTTCTGAAAAAAATATCAATTATATCTAAGTTTTTCAAGGTCTTTATAAGAAGGGGATGCCCCGTTATTGACCTCTCTATTGATCGATAACTGGGCCGATAACAAGTGCCTAAAAAACATCATATAGTTGCAATCTAAGTATCGATCGACACTTAGGTCAATAATGGGTGCCTGAAGAATAATACCTAGTAGCGACCCAAGTGTCAGTCAATACATTGGTCGATACTGTGTCAGTAATTTTGATTTTTTTAGAAAATAAAATTAAAAGTACTACCAGCTATGCACCGTACAACGATGAGATGCCTCCGAACAAGGTCTTAGTTTTACATCTTTAGCTAGACGTGTTCTTATGTCAAGGTACGATCAAGATGATAGAGAAAGTCGTCTCTCTTTGCTCAGTGTAATAAGTTTTGATCCTTTGCCCATTCACAATGAATGTGTTTCCTTCCGACGAAATCAACTCAATGGCCCCATTTTTCATCATTCGGTTGATTTCAAAAGGCCCAGGCCACCGAGACTTCAACTCGCTTAGATAAAGATTAAGAAGGAAATTAAATAGAAGTACTTTATCCCCCGCCTTAAAATTCCCATCTCACTATCATTTTGTCATGAAATAGTTTAGTTCGCTCCTTGTAAACTTGTGAATTCTCATATGCTTCTGCTTGAAATTCATCGATTTCATTAAGTTGAATTCCTCTCTCTCTTCTAGTCATTTTAAAGTCAAGATTTAACTTTTTAATGGCCCAATATGCATTATGCTCTATTCAACTGGTAAGTGACATGACTTTCCATAAACTAATCGATATAGGACACCCCCAAAGGTGTTTTGTATGTCGTTACAATGCATCATGAAGATGTAACGACCAATCTTTTAGGTTGGTTACTTTCTCAAGAATTTGCATGATTTCTCTATTAACCAACTAAGCCTGGCCAATATCTCGTGGGGGGGTATGTCGTTATCACTTAGTGCTTTACTCCAGACTCCTCCAAAGTGACCTCCAACCATATGTTACAATAATGAAATCCCCCATTGCAAATTAGAGCCATCGGTGCTCCAAAACGAGTTATGATATTCTTTCTGAAAGAAACTTAGCACCACTTTGGCATTGCTCATTTTTGTTGGAATTGCTTCCACTCATTGTGATACATAATCCACCACAAGAAGGATGTATTTGTATCTGTATGATTTGGGAAATGGCCCCATGAAGCCGATTCCCCATACATTAAAAAGTTAATGATGTTCACTAGGGGCATCTCATGCCCTTTGATATATTACCCATTCTTTGACACATGTGACTACAACGAACACAATCAAAATAATCTTTATAAATCGAGGGCCAATAAAATTCACTTTGAAAAATTTTCTTTGTGGTTCTATTTGCTGTAAAGTGGCCTCCACTCAATGATGCATGACATTGACTTATTATATCATTCCATTCCTCTTGCGGAACACATCTCTGTATTACCGCATCACTATATCTTCTTCTAAACAAGAAAGGGTCATCCCACATAAAAGACCTCACATCGTAGAGAACCTTTTTCTTTTGATAATGAGTTAGATCAGGAGGAACAACATTGATAACTAAAATATTTACAGAAAATTGATGTACCAAGCTATTTTAGACTTCACATATAAAACTTGTTCATCTGGGAAATTTTTATTAATGGGTACCTTTTTACCTTCTACTGGATTTTCTAGTCAAGAAAGATGTCCTACCACTATATTTTCACATCTTCTCCGATCTCTAATTCCTAACTAAAACTCTTGAAGTAAGAGGATCCATCGAATCAATATCGGTTTTTCTTCTTTCTTCAAAAATAAGTGTTTAATGGGCGCATGATCCGTATACACTATTGTTTTCGTTCCTATCAAATAGGATCAAAATTTGTCAAAGGCATACACCACCACTAACATTTATCTCCCCGTCGTGGTGTAATTGGTGAGTAGTTGAGGGTTCTACTTGTGTAGTAAATCACCTTAAAGAAACTGCCTCTCTTTTGGCATGATGCTACTCCAATGGAAATGTCGCTTGCATCATACATCAACTCGAACGATTGTGACCAATCGGGAGCTACGAACACCGAAATACTTACCAATGCTCTCTTCAAAGTTTTGAATGTCTGCATACACTTATCACAAAAATCAAATGCAGTATCTTTTTCAAGTAAATAACATAGAGGTTTAGTAATTTTTGAAAAACCACGAATAAACCTCCTATAAAATCCTGCATGTCCCAAAAAGCTTCTTACTCCCTTCTCATTTTTTCGGGGAGGTAATATCTCGATAACCACTATCTTGGCCCGATCGACTTCTAAACCTACATAAGACACTCTATAATCAAAAAAAATACCATATCGTACCATAAAATGGTATTTTTCCAAGTTGAGGACCAAATTGGTCCCCTCACATCTCTACAGAACTTTGGTTAAAATTTTCAAGTAATTATCAAAAGATGAACAAGAAACTGAAGAAATCATCCATAAACACTTCAATCACATTTTCAATTAAACCATATAAAACAACCATCATGCATCTTTAAAATTCAGTTGGGGTATTACATAACCCGAATGGCATACAACAAAAGGCAAAAGCAACATAATGACACGTAAATGTGGTATTTTCTTGATCTTCAAGAGCAATCATGATTTGCTTGTAACCTGAATAACCATCAAGAAAGCAGTAGTACTCATAACCTATCAATCTGCCAAGCATTTGATCAATAAAAGGGAGATAAAATGATCTTTCCGAGTTACTGCATTAATTTTCGATGATCAATACAAACTCTCCACTTGGTAACTAACCTAGTAGCTATCAACTCAACCCTATCATCTTTGATCACTGTGACCCCACCTTTCTTAGGTACAACTTGTGTAGGAGTTAACCACTCACTATCAGAAATAGAAAATATAATCCCCACATCTAACCATTTGAGAACTTCTTTTCTTACTACTTCTTGGATGATCAGATTTAATCGTCTTTTATTTTGTACACAAGGTTTATAAACATCGTCTAACAAGATTTTATGCATAAAAATAGATGGGCTATTTCCTTTCAAATCATCTATCGACCATTCTATAGACATCTAATGTTTTCTCAACACTCTTATATACCTATCAAGTTCAAAATCAAAAAGATAAGATTAGATGATTACCGGTATGCGTTGTTCTCACCAAGAAAAGCATATGATCCGACAATGTCTTCAAGTCGATGGGATTTCGATTTTCCATTTTTTTCTTATGTCTTCACTTTCTTGTCTGCTTTATCTCTCTTCAATTCCACAAACTTTACATCTCTCCTTGTTATTTCCTGTGAAACACCCAAATGATTCACACAATCAACAACATCATTATTTAAATCTTTAATGAAACTTGAAAAGAGAGACTCATGCAACCAAAATTCTAATGAGTCTGTAGTTTAAGATGTAATCATTTCGTTATTAACACAAGTGTCAACAATGTATATCATTATACAATCTTCAATTTTTTGAGAATTATCATCATGAAGTTTCATAATACGATATATGTTACACGCTCATCATTAAACACGTAATGTGATGTCTCCCTTTTGCACGTCAATGAGTGATATCTCTTCCCATGGCCAAAAATGGCCTTCCAACTATCAATGGAACATCCTTATCTTCCTCTATATCCAAGACCACAAACCCACCAGGAATATGAGTTCGTTTACTTGCACAAGTACATCTTCCACTGTATCTCTCGGATACGATAAAGATCTATCTACCATTTGAAGTGCAATGGTGGTCGGTTTTATGCTACTGGTTTCTAACTTTTTGAAAACCGACATAGGCATTTAACTAATACATGCTCATAAATCACAAAGAGGATTTTTAAACAAAACTTCCCCCCCCCCCCCCCCCCCCCCCCCGAATAACACAAGTAATTGTAAAGCTTGTCGGATCTTCACTTAAGAGGGAGTTTTTCTTTTTGAATTATAGCACTATACTCTTCAGTGAGATTAACCATTTTATACTTTCCAAGCTTCCTCTTGTTCGCAATTACTTCCTTCAAGAACTTTGCGTAGTTGGGGATTTGCAGCAAAGCACCAACAATAGTTATATTAATTTCAATTTTTTGGAAAATATCTAAAAATCTAGCAAATTGATTTTCTAAATTCTTATTTTGTAATCATTGTGGGAAAGGTAACGAAGTAGAAGAGATAGGTGAAATAGAATTAGATTTTGGCTTCTCATACCCTTTCATTTTCCACTTGTGGTTTTGTTTCTTCAATACGTTCTTCAACTCTTTTCTTTACTTCTTTCGAAACTCTTTTAGGTATTATATTTCACATCTATTTCTTGGTATGATGTTTGTATTTGGTGTACCAAATTGAGATTACACCAATCAATAGGGGGTTCTCATGATATTTTATGCTGTATTTATATTTGTTGTACCCCACTATAATACATCAAATACAAATATGACTTCCCATTAGTTGTTTACTTGGGCGATATAATTAAAAGAATAAATGTATGATTTTAAGATCATTTTGATGGTTTTTATTTATTCTTTTTCCTAACGTTTCAATTGTTGGCATTCGATTTGCAGTTTTGTGTTGTTTAGCTATGTGAGTTGGTTGGGTGTCTGTAGATTGTAAGTCCAAATGCATGGATGGTTGGCTATTTTACCGAATATGTGAAAAGTACGGAAAAAAAATATAATACCGCACTCTCATGTCATCAGAGTCAATAAATTATCTCATTTCATGTTTTGCCTTATTATTTCCTGCTCTGTGGTACTCTTTTATTTTATTTTTAAAATTGGCTTTTTGCCAAAATTTAAAGGAGTAGTAATTACATAAACCATCGAGTACGTTTAGTTTGCAATAACGAATATTTTTGTACATAAACTACCAAGTAAATGCAGTCTAGCTACAACAAAAATAAAATACATAGACTACCCAGTATGTCTTTGTGTAGTTACAACTTAAAAAAATTAATACATGAACTACTCTTGATGTTTAACATGATTACAAATAAAAAGAGTAATTACATAACTTACCTTGGATGTTTAACTTGATAAAAAAATATTATAGACTACCCAATAAGTTTATTCTATTTACAAATACTTAAAAAGACTACTTAGTAAGTATATTCTATTTACAACTTAGAAAATATTTACATAAACTACTCGGGATATTTAATTTAATTAAAAATGAAAATAATAATTATATAGGCTACCAAGTAGGTTTATTCTATTTACAACTTAAAAATAAATAATTACAAAGACTTCCCAATAGATATATTTTATTTAGGCAATCACTTCTATTAGACCAGATTGACGGGTCATGACCCGTTAGGTCATCTGACTCGATAGTATAATGTATTGATTTTTGTACTATGATATATTGATTAAGTATTGATTTTTCAAATCTATTACCCGTATGATGTATTGTTACTATGATCTATTATTTTTTACTATAATATATTGATTTTTGTATTATGATGTATTGATATGAAATTTTGGCTTAACGAATGATCCGTTAGTTCGGCCTGGCAAGAGTGCTGCCCTTCTATTTAAAACTTTGAGAAATAATTAAATAAACTACTTTACTAGTTTAGTCTAGTTACTACAACAAATATTAATTACACATGTATGTTTAACTTAATTACAAATAAAAAACTTAATTATATAGACTACCCAGTAGCTTATTTACAGTTAAAAAAATAGTTACAAAGACTACCCAAGTCGCCTGCACTTCCAGCTGCCGGCGACGATCGAGGAATGGAAAGATCCGTCGATTGCTCGCTGCCCGCTCCGCCGATTGCCCGCTGCCCGCTCCGCCATCGCCACCTTTCTCAGCCACGTCAGTTCACGGTTGAACCTCTTCCCACCTCGAAGACGCCATCACCGCGCCGCTTGATTTTCCGTCGCCACCGACGTTGAGTTGCCGGCGCTGCGGCCAATTCCCGATTCACCAATTTCCAATTTCAGAGAGGAAGGAGAAAGGGAAAATGGGGGTTGAAACAATTGAGGACTGAGTTTCCTTGTTTATACCAAGCCTATTACAGAAATTACGCATTGAAAGGTGTAGGGGTAGTTTTGATAATTTAAATGTACTTATTGATTAAATAGGAAATTTTTTACTTATATCGGAATAAAAAGAGTCATTGGATTTTACGAGAATTGTCTTTTATGTTTTAGGAGTATATGAGAACTTTCCCTTCTATTTACAACTTAGAAAAACAATTTCAGGAAATATCCTGCATATTTAACTTAATTATAACTTTAAAAAAATAATTACATAAAATACCCTGTATTTTTAAATTAGTTACAAATGAAAATTAATTACATAAACTACCCTGGATTTTTAACTTAATTAAATATTAAAAGTAATTACATAAACTACCTTGAAGTTTTGTCTAGTTACCACAACAAAAAAAGTTACATAAACTACCCCCGAGTGTTTAGCTTAATTACTAATAAAATAACAATTATATAGACTACCCAGTAGGTCTATTTTATATAACACATAGAAGAATAATTGCATTAAATACCCTAGAAGTTTAATTTAATTACAACTTAAAAGAGTAATTACGTAAACTACCTAGAGGTTTATTCTATTTACAACCAAAAATAAATGATTATATAAACTATCCAGTGAGTATATTCTGTTTACAACTTAGAACAATAATTGCCTAATTACGTAATTATGGGTAAATAATAAAAATAATAATAATAGAAAATCCAAGTAACAAGGGACCAAAATGATAGAAACCAACAATTTTCATATAACAAGGGACCAGTGAATAAAGACACCATCCCATGCCCTACGATTGAAAATATTACACAGTGCATAGAGTTTTCAGACAAGTTAAAAACTCAAGTGAACCAACTTTCAAGCAAAACACCCAACAAACCGAAGAAAAACACCCAATAAACCTTCGAAAATACCTAAGAAACATGTGAAAACACCCAACAAGACTCCGAAGACCCAACATACATTCTTGACCTACACTGACATTTATTTCCTTTTAGTTGGAAAGTAAGAAGTGATTGACATCTCGGAAACATCATTGCACCCACTGAAAATTTCCATAAGTTGCCCAATATTTTTTAAGCTTACTCATCTTCTCGTATATCAAATTTGCAGGAAAAGCTGAAGGAATATATTCCTTTGGAAGAATGATAAACTTGCTTCTCTCTCTTGTAGCTTTTCTTTAGCCTACGAATTCTCGTTTCTTTTTTTTTTTTCCTAGTTCTCGTAGTTAAGCAAGTATGGTAAAGATCATGGGTAATTTTTGTAATTATCTAATTCTCTAGGATGATCTTGGCTAACTATGAATCTTGTACACATATTAGCCTCGTTTGAATAGTTTTAGTATTTATTATTGTTAGTGATATGGAATTACTAGAACTGAATATTACTAGTAAAAACTTTTCAACAAGCAATTAATCACCCCTCTACAAAAAAATAAAAATAAAAATCTCATGCATGAAACTAATCACAATCTAAAAAATGTTGTGTGCTAATTTAGGTCAAAAATCTCAATCAAGATTTAAAAAATAGATAATACACCAAATATCTTCAAAACTTCTTATTGCACATAATAAACACCATTTAGAACATAAGAACGCACACAACCTACAAACACAAAAAACCATTATATATCCTTTCATATTCAACATATTATTAACACAACATTATACAATACATCTAAATCAACAGAGACAGGCCACTTCACAAGTTCACATGTCATCAATTCAACACTAGTCATATCGATTATCCATAAATATGTACCCTCAACATCAGCATCATCATCAGCATCTTTCATGTCATCGTTATCCTCTATTTCATCATCCTCAAATTCAACCCAAATTTTTTAAATCCACATATTGTATGCCACTTGGTATTCTAGTCCAAAAGTCCATAGATAGCGCTGCTGAGTTTCCCGCGATCATACTTAGGTGTTAGCATATTCAAAACAATGTGTCGATATAATATTTTGAAAAAACATAAACTCAAGAGTAATAACACACTAACCTTTCCTATGTTACCCCAGTAAGTTCCCTTGACATTCACCTAATTTGTGTTGACATGATATTTGATGTTGGGTGATTTCTTCCATTATATAAGCTCGTCAAACCGATCTTTATGGAGTTGGGCTTGCCGCTTAACCTATCCAAGTGTAAAATCATTTTTGAATTCCAGAATCAACCTTCGGGCTATGAGGCCAAAAAACAAATTCCACAACCCCAATTGATTCACATTAAAGCTATCGTCAGCGTCATTTAGTTGTTGGATGAGATAATTCTCTTCCTCTTTAGTCCAATCAATGGGCTAGTACATGTTCTTAATTACACTGTTTCATGTGCGAGGCATCCTATTCCAAAAATAACTTAAAGGCATATAATCCAAAATCACTTGCAATTCAATAAACAAACAACATGACATAACCTAAAATAAACAAATAAATACTTATCAAACAACCACAAATAATATGAAGCTCAAGTGAGACAGTTTGAAAACCAAATTAACAACGGGTTTAGAAAAGCAAATTGCACAAATACATATTTGTAATACAGATTTGAGAACCATTAATGTTTACATGATACATAACATGAATGGCTAGATTTAATTCTATAGACACATTCCGAGTTATGAAAAATATTTTCAACAGGCACATATTAAATGCAAGGTGCCTAAGCAGAGGCCCATTAGTATGAACCCCTAATGAAGAGGATGATGATCAGAACGCAGGAGATAATCAGAGACACAACACATTTTCTTTCTTTGTTCTTCTATCGAGTTATTTCCCCGTCTTTAAAATTTAGCCTCCTTGTCAAGTCGGGAATTATTTATTGTGCTCTCGTGCACAAATTGCCATCGACACAATCAAAGAAAAATACTTTTGTGCCTGCACGTATTCTCAATTTTTTTAATTAAACTATTATCAAATATAATTTATTTGTTGTGCTCTCTTGCACAAATCGCCATCGACGTAGCCAAAGAAAAATACTTATGTGGCCTACACGCTATGCGCAAGCAAGTGGGCACCGGAGTTCATCTAGATGGTCTTCCTATTGCATGATGAGTTTCTAACACTACATATTTAGGCACTGTAATCATCCGTTGTGAATTGGATTTATTCTAATTAAATAGTACAACGAAAATTCGTGTTAACGAATTGTATAGGCTCGTTCTACGTGTCGTGTAGATAATTATAACCTTTTGAATTTCTCAAATCCATTTATTGGTGAGTGAGAAATGATGCTTGGAAGTTGAACGGTTGCTTAAGTGCAATTTCGTTTATCCCACATTGAATGTTAGTCAATGTGGAAGGGAGTTTAAAATTGATTACATTTCTTTAGTGTACATCAAGTGGGTCAGAGAGTGTTGTGGATTTTGTGTAAACAAAGCTCACGCGGGTTCTTGGACTTGGATTCGCCCGTCCGCCTTCGGCGAAGCCGATGCGGAGCCGAGCCAGAGCCCGGACCTCGGTCCTCGATCCTCGGCTCTCGACTTGGGTCTTAGGCAATTGGTCCGATTGAGGTCCTGGTTCTGATTCAACCCTGACTTGTTTTTTAGCCATGTGCGTTTTTGACCCCTGAACTTCTCAAACGCCTGAGAATTCAATTCAACTCCTGGCTGTTCAGACGTTACCATAACGTACAAATTCAAACATGCAATGTATGTGCACTCTGAACCCGTCTAGGTTCATGCTGGATGAAACTGACTGTTTGAATGACTTAATGATGCCTTTAACAACGTCATTAAGCAGGCTGTTACCTCCCAGATGGCAACCCTATATAAGGGTGAGTAATCCAGTTCATTTTGTACACGAATTCACCTGAAACCTCAGAGTACTCCTAGCACACTGCATACTGTTTTTCTGCATTTTAATTTTTCACGTTTATCAGTCCAACTTCTTCCAGTTCACCGGAGCTCTGGTATTAACGGTGCTGTTATACCAGAGACGTTAGTTGTTTTATCTTTAGGGACGAATAGCCATACCGGGGCTATTTCATCTTGCGGACAGAGTTCGACTCGACTCGACTATTTTTACGATCTTTTCTGTTTTATTCTTTTTCCAGTTTGCTTTGTGATATTCATTACAGTACCTGTTTGTGCTCGACTTCAATTGTAATAGTTTCTAACAATCGCAAGACAAGATATTGTAATTTGTAATCTACTGTTTTAATATCCCTAATTGGAAAAGAATGTCGACCTCAAGCACTCCGATCAGTTCGACCGCTCCTGCCGTTTCCTCCACCATTTCGACGACGACCATGACGACCACTGCCCCTGCAGTCAAGAACACCACGACGATTGGCGCCTCTACGCCAAACACGACCATGAGTCATGCTGACTTCCTCTTCAACCAAGGGACCATCGACACCCTCTTGGAAACTCTGTCGAGGCGCATCTCGGCAAACAACCCGATCTCGGGATCATTCCCTTATGGGATGGGGACTTCGGTCCAAACTGTGTCAGCTTCGGCTGTGATCCATCCTTCTGGGATGACGGGAACTACGGTTGCAAGTATGTTTTCAGCCACTGCTTCGGCTGCTGGATCATTCCCTTATGGGATGGGGACTTCGGTCCAAAATACGTCAGCTTTGGCTGGAACCCATCTTTCTAGGATGTCGAGAACTTCGCGGTTCCGAACATGTTCGCAACGGCTCCGCCGACGTACTCACATGTTTCAACTACCCACTCAACGGGTACGATGGGGACTTTTGTTCCAACTATGACCGCTCCGGTGCACTCCTCACGGATCATGCCCGCCGCGAAGAAGCCTCCAAAATTCAATGGGGAAGGCTTCAAGAGGTGGCAACAAAAGATGCTGTTTTACCTCACGATGCTTGGCGTCGCTAACTTCGTGAAGGAAGAAGAACCACCTACTCCGGATGAGTCCGAGACCAACTTCAATGTTCGTGCCGCCTATGATAACTGGAACAACGGCGACTATCTGTGCAAAGGCTTTCTCCTAAGTAGCCTAGAAGATAGTTTGAGTAACTTGTACTCGGGCGCAAAGACCTCCAAGGATATATGGGAGGCACTTGAGAAAAAATACAGTTCCGACGAGGCTGGAACTAGGAAATTTGTAGTCATGAATTCCATGGACTACAAGATAGTTGATTCTCGTCCGGTTATGGAACAAGTTCAAAAGTTCCAAATACTGGTGAATGAAGTCCACGCCGAGGGGATGGTTCTTCCGGATGCTTTCACGGCTGCTGCCATGATTGATAAGCTTCCACCGAACTGGAAAGACTTCAAGACGTACCTCAAGCACAAACGAAAGGCGATATCTTTTGAAGATGTTATCCGGAAGGTACGAATTGAGTTCGAAGTTCGAACTCAGTACAAGAATTCGAAAAGTTCAGATGAACATCGGGTGAACCTATTTGAACGTGGAGACAACTCGAAGAAGAGGCCGCGTCCTGGAAACACTAAGCCTAAAGCTCCTTCTTCTAAGAAGTTCGAAGGCAAATGCTACAATTGCGGTTATCTTGGACACATGTCTAAGAATTGTCGCAAGCCAAAGCAGAAGAAGGCCAAGCCGAGTGCCCAACTAGACGATAGGGAGCTGACTAGTGATGATCCCATTGCGGTCATCACTGAGGAAGCTAACATGGTCGAGAACAGTGGTCAATGGTTCATCGATACTGCTACAACTGCCCATGTGTGTGCAGACCAGAGATTTTTCTCCGAATACCATCCCTATGAGGGAAGGAAGTTGAACATGGAAAATCAAGCGTCTTCGCAAGTTGCAGGTGTTGGCTCGGTTGTCCTAAAAATGACCTCTGGCAAGGAGATCACTCTGAATGAGGTGTTGCACGTTCCGTACATCCGAAAGAATTTAGTCTCTGGTTCAATACTAGTTAGTCGTGGTTTTAAACACTACAAAAAAATTCGACAATTCTGGCGGATATGCTGACGGGCAAAAAGCCGTCAGCAATGCTGGCGGAAATACTGGCGGATGAAAATGCTGGCGGGTTTGCTGGCGGCCATGGCCGTCAGCATATATACCCGTCAGTATCCCCTCAGGGAAAGAGCGAGAAACTATCCGCTTAATTATCATGACGGCCTTGCCCGTCCGAATATAATTTTTAATTAAAAAAAATAAAAAAAATATATGCTGACGGCCCTTGCCCGTAT
>BMAC01000757.1:125360-140347 GCA_014905375.1 Phtheirospermum japonicum
CTAACGGCCGATGCCCGTCAGCAGGCCGTCAGTATTTCTGACGGGTACGTTAAAGCCGTCAGGATACTGGAATCCTGACCACAAAAATGCTGACGGCCATTATCCGTCAGGAGGCCGTCAGTATTCCCAATCCTGACGGATTTGGCTGTCAGCATTACCGGATTTTTTTGTAGTGAAACTTGTATTTTAGGCTAATAAGTTTGTTTTGTCAAAGTTTGGAACACCTCTGGGAAAGGGTTACCTTACAGATGGACTGTTCAAACTCAGTGTAATGGCTATACGCCCAAAACCTATCATTAATAAAATTGCTTCTGATTCCTCTTACTTTACTGAGTGCTCTAGTTTATGACATTGTAGATTAGGCCATGTTAATCTGAATGCAATAAAACGTTTGTCAAATCTCGATTTACTTAAGGTAAATGAATTTGTTAATAAAAGTAAGTGTGAGATTTGTGTAGAAGCAAAAATGACAAGGTTACCGTTTAAATCGGTAGAAAGGAGAATGACACCTCTAGAATTAATTCACACGGACGTATGTGATTTGAAGTTTGTGCAAACAAGAGGTGGTAAAAAGTATTTCATTACTTTTATTGACGATTGCACAAGATATTGCTACCTATAACTTTTAAGAGGTAAAGATGAGGCTATTGAAGCTTTCAAGAACTTCAAAAATGAAGCCGAAAATCAACTTAACTGTAAAATCAAATCTATTCGGAGTGATAGAGGAGGGGAATACGTAGCTCTGTTTGAGGAGTTGTGCAACGAAAGTGGCATAATTCATCAAACTACAGCTCCGTATGCACCTCAATCGAACGGAGTTGCAGAACGCAAGAATCGTACTTTGAAAGAGATGATGAATGCGTTGTTGATTAGTTCTGGGTTACCTCAGAACATGTGGGGGGAAGCTGTTTTAACAGCTAACTATATCCTCAATAAGATTCCACTTAAAAGAAGGGACGAAACTCCCTATGAGTTGTGGAAAGAAAGGAAACCTTCTTACAAATACCTCAAAGTGTGGGGGTTTTTAGCGAAGGTAGAAGTGCCTCTACCAAAGCAGGTGACAATCGGGCCCAAAACGGTTGATTGTATTTTTATTGGTTATGCAGTGAATAGTAGCGCCTATCGATTTATAATTCATAGGTCAGGTGTTCCGGACATGAATGTCGGAACTACAATTGAGTCAAGGAATGCAATATTCTTTGAAGATATCGATCCTTATAAGGAAAAGGCTGCATCCAGTTCAAACACTTATAATACTAAAGGAACTAGAAGTCAAGAACTTGTGGGGGTTGAACCTAAGTCTCGTAAACGACCCGGTTCGGAACTTGAAGCTATAATTCCTAGACGGAGCACTCGAGCTAAAGTTGCGAAAGACTTCGGTCCCGACTATGTGGTTTTTCTCTTGGATGAAAAACAAAATTCACTGAAAGAAGCTTTCTCACGGACTGATAGTTCATTTTGGAAGGAAGCTGTACAGAGCGAGGTCGATTCGATCATGCAGAACCATACGTGGATTCTGACTGATTTACCTGAAGGTTGTAAAACTTTAGAGAGTAAATGGATTCTAAAATGAAAGTTCAGAGTTGATGGATCAATCGATAAGTATAAAGCTCGTTTAGTTGTGAAAGGATTTCTCCAGAAGGAGGGATATGATTTCTTTGATACATACTCTCCTGTGACGAGAATTACCTCTATCCGTGTACTTCTAGCGATTGCTGCTTTGCACAATCTTGAGATTCACCAAATGGATGTTAAAACAGCTTTTCTAAATGGCGATTTAGAAGAGGAAATTTATATGGAACAACCTGAAGGTTTTGTAAAACTTGGATAAGAAAGAAAGGTGTGCAAACTTGTTAAGTCTTTGTATGGCTTGAAACAAGCACCTTTACAATGGCACTTGAAATTCGACAAAGTGATGATGTCAAATGGGTTTAAGATAAACGAGTGCGACAAATATGTATACATTAAGAATAATAATGACAGATTTGTTATAGTATGTCTTTATGTAGATGATATGTTAATCATGGGTAGCAACCTACAAGTGATTAACGAGACGAAACTCATGCTAAAAAGAAAATTTGACATGAAGGATCTGAGAGTTGCTGACACTGTTCTTGGCATAAGAATCATAAGAACTCCAGATGGAATTGTCTTATCACAATCTCACTAAATTGAGAAAGTGATCAAGAAATTCAATGCACACGATAGTCTTCCATCAAAGACACCTATGGAACTCGACGTTCACTTGAGTAAGAACAGAGGTGATCCTGTTGCTCAGAAGAACTATGTTAGGATCATTAGCTGTCTGATGTACATCTCTAACTGTACAAGACCTGATCTAGCTTGCTCGGTAAACAAACTGAGTCGATATACAAGCAATCCAAGTAAAGAACACTGGAACGCGCTTGTGAGAGTTTTGAGATACCTAAAGTATACTCTGAATTTTGGGCTACATTATGGTAGATACCCCAGGGTACTTGAAGGTTACTGTGATGCAAACTTGATATCCGACACAAAGGACTCTCTGTCAATAAGTGGATATGTGTTTGTAATTGGGGGAGGAGTTGTTTCTTGGAGATCCATTAAACAGACATGTATAGCCCGATCCACCATGGAATCCGAGTTTATCGCTTTGGACAAAGCAAGTGAAGAAGTAGAATGGCTTTGTAACTTTTTGGAAGATATTCCATATTGGGAGAAACCCGTGCCACCGGTTATGCTTCACTGCGATAGTTAAGCTGCTATTGGAAGAGCAAGAAGTGGTTTGTACAACGGCAAGTCTCGACATATTCGTCGGAGACATAACACCGTAAGACATCTGTTATCGAGTGAGATTATCTCAATTGACTACGTTAGGTCAATAGATAATCTAGCGGATCCATTCACTAAAAACATAGCTCGAGATCAGATGTACAAGTTGCTTGAAGGAATGGGAGTGAAATCCACTTCTTAAAGATGATTGTAGTGGAAACCCAACCATGATGAGTGGAAATCCCACAAACTTGGTTCAATGGGAAAACTAAACTATAAAAGTCTGGGTAAGTAAATCTCTACGACCCTATTCCTTAACGGCAAAAGTAGAGTTTATTATCTGTCACGTGGTGAGGATAAATCTCTGATTTTTAATGATTCTTTTGCAGTTCTTTGACTTGAGTATGACAGAATGCTGATTAGAAGAATTACCTATGTAAGCGAGAAGTGAGGGCCGCTTCTACTGTATGCTTATGAATCCAAAGAAGTTGTCCATGGCCAGAAACGGACACAAACGTGAGAACGGAAGAATTCTGAGACCTTAGTGGGTTGGTACTATTGTCTAATATACACAAAGGGGAATAGTTCAAGAATTATGTTCACTAATCCGCCGGTATGCTCGGTAGTATTAACTAAGGAGGGTTCAAGGCCACAAGCCACCTATCCCTATTCTCTATTGTCTCTTAAGGACTGAGTTATGTATTTGCATTCATGTTTTTCGTTTCTTGGAGTTTTTCACTCATGTGCGGGATTGTTGTAAATTGGATTTATTCTAATTAAATAGTACAACAAAAATTCGTGTTAACGAATTGTATAGGCTCGTTCTACGTGTCGTGTAGATAATTATAGCCTTTCGAATTTCTCAAATCCATTTATTAGTGAGTGAGAAATGATACTTGGAAGTTGAACGGTTGCTTAAGTGCAATTTCGTTTATCCCACATTGAATGTTAGTCAATGTGGAAGGGAGTTTAAAATTGATTACATTTTTTTAGTGTACATCAAGTGGGCTTTGTGTAAACAAAGCTCACGCGGGCTCTTGGACTTGGGTTCGCCCGTCCGCCTCGGCGGATCCGAGCCCAAGCCCGAGCCCGGACCCGGACCTCGGACCTCGGTCCTGGGTCCTGGGCTCTGGGCCCTGGGCCTGGGACTTGGGTCTTGTGCAATTGGTCCGAATTGGCTGGTCCGTGTGAGATCCTGATTCTGGTTCAACCCTGGCTTATTTTTTAGCCATGTGCGTTTTTGACCCCTGAACTTCTCAAACGCCTGAGAATTCAATTCAACTCCTGACCGTTCAGACGTCACCATAACGTACAAATTCAAACATGCAATGTATGTGCACGCTGAACCCGTTCAGGTTCACGCTGGATGAAGCTGACTATTTGAATGACTTAATGATGCCTTTAAGGACGTCATTAAGCAGACTGTTACCTCCCAGATGGCAACCCTATATAAGGGTGAATACTCCAATTCATTTCGTACACAAATTCACCTGAAACCTCAGAGTACTCCCAGCACACTGCATACTGTTTTTTTTGCATTTTAATTTTTCACGTTTTTCAGTCCAACTTCTTCCAGTTCGTCGGAGCTCTGGTATTAACGGTGCTGTTATACCAGAGACGTTAGTCGTTTTATCTTTGGGGACGAATAGCCAAAACCGAAAGGCACTATTTGGGGCTATTTCATCTTGCGGATAGAGTTCGACTCGACTCGACTATTTTTACGATCTTTTCTGTTTTATTCTTTTTCCAGTTTGCTTTGTGATATTCATTACTGCTCGACTTCAGTTTTAATAGTTTCTAACATTATCTAATTCAGTTCACATAATTTATTAAAAACCATTACTATCCTCATTTTTAAGAAGAAGCAGGAGGCAGGTATAAAATCACTTCGTAATTACAGTCATATGGAGTAATAAAAATAACACGTACAAGTAAAATTTCAAAATAACAAACAATCATAATATACATTTGTCAGCTAACCATTTCCTGTAATTCAAAAATAAAAATAGAATCAAGTCGGGGGATGAAATGAGTCTAGGTGAAATTCAACCAATATATACTAAATTAGAGTAAATACACGTCACATGACACAAATCCAAATTGTCAGGCACAAACAATCTAAAGGCAAACAAGTATTTCGTTTTTTCTCTTAAATTCTCGGGAAATGAAACGGACGAGACCAATTAATGAACTTTATAGAACTTCGACACAAAAAAAATAAAGAATTTTTTTTTCACTATACGTGGCCTGAAATTGCGAAGAAGTATCATCTGGTGGGTTATGCTCTCTGATCGTCCAGATTTGTTGTGTTCTCTTTGATCTTGACGTACTGAGTCCAGACAACAAATGAGGCTTTTCTAGGGTTTTTCAAATGAGAAGCACGTGGGGAGAACGAGTTTTATTTATATGGGGGTATATTGTGGATTAAGTTGGGGTGGGGTGGGGTGGGGGGGTGTGGAAGGGTCCATGAAGGTCAGAACCAAACAATATAATAACTAAAATGAGTTTGATATCAAAATCCACAATAAACAAGTTAATCCTACTGATGTATCCCCTTTATTACACCTATAATAATAACGATAAATCTATCTGCACCCGAGCTTTTCTAATCGTACCGGATTTACAATGCACCCATGCATAAATATTTTTTTATATATTTGCTATATACACCCAGGATGAATTATCCTTAGTAACCTTCTTTCCAAATAAACTCTAATTCTATCTTACACAATTTCTAACAACACTCAATTTTTAAAAGAAAATAAAATAACAAAAATAAAAGGCGGTTTCCAAATAAACTCTAATCCTATCTTACACAATTTCTAACAACACTCATTTTTTAAAAAAAAAACGAAATAACAAAAATTAAAGGCGGACGAAGAAGAGAAGAAACAAATCTTAGTGTTTTTTTCTCGAAGTTTTTTATTAATTTGGTGTTTTATGTGACAATCTTACATTATATTATTTTTAGGTTGAGTTTATATTGATATTAACATGAAAAATAAAAGTTTTTATGTCAGCTTTTGAATTTTTAAATTTGGTGTTCGGAGAAATTTCGGTCAATGGTGGCTAAAATTTACTCAGGATTTAGGCCCTTGCCTATTGACTAAATTGTAAATATTTTGGCCACATTTGGCCGAAATCTGTCCAATAATTCAGCTAAAGGCCGCCCAAAATATTTCTTTTGTTTGTTTGTTTACTACTTTTTATATCGGTTAGTTTTTACCGGTTTTAAAAAACTATTTTCTACATCGATTTTTATAGAACCGATGAAAGAAAATAGTTTTTCAAAAAACTGCTTTCTACGTGGTTTTTATAAAATAGATATAGAAAGTAGTAAACAAAAAAAAAGTAAGGCCGGATTTTTTTGATTATTTCGGCTATTTGTGGTTGAAATTTTGACCAACCATGGGCGAATAGATCGTTAACTATTTTTATACAATATGAAACAAATTTAAAAATTCGAATGCAAAAATAAAATATTAATCGGAAGAAAATAAAAAAAAAATGCTTGCATTGGTTGTTCCTATATATATATATTTTTTTATCAATTGTTGATTATTATTTGTTGTAATTGAAAATTAGGGTTTATAAATTGGAGAGGAAATGAAGTTGATTTTTTTTAAGTGAATAATTGTAAACAAATGTTGGATGAGTTAAATTATATGTGAAAAGTGCATTAGAATTATATAAGAGTATATACGACATATTATTTCGTGACATTTTGGAAATAAAATTTACACGAGTACGACTAGCTAAAGCCCAATTATGGGTAGAACAAATCTAATAATAAAGGAAAAATTACAAGAAAATACCCTTATTTTTCGTGCAATGACATTTTTATCCGTTGTTGACTTTCAAATATCTCGAGTTTGGCGTTTTCTTTCTTCTTCTTTCTTCCTATTTTTTCTTTGTTCGACAATTTTCAATTCATAGAGCAACCAACACCACTAACGTCGGCTGACATTGGGCGGCATGGTGATGATGTGGCAGACGACGAATCTCGTGGTTTGGTTCTCGTGGAGTCGCTATCCCAGGCTATATGGATAGAGGATGATGGGTTCATAACTGGATGCCGATTTTATGTGTTTGACTATTTATGACTCAATTTATGATTACCTGATGGATTTGCAAATCTCTAGTTAGCCCTTTTTGTTTTCATGTGATCAAATATAGATTATTATGCTTATTCGATTTTTCCGTTCTACTTCTGGATATTGATTAATTGTAGTTGGGGCCCTTCAGTACCCAATTGCGCATTAAATTTTGTAAATTTGTAGGTTTATGGTTAATGAAAATAAGTATTAGTAAATGATGTTTCTTTCGGTGTTACACTCACCGAAACTAACATCAACCAGAGTTTAACAAAAAATAAGCAGCGGAAATATAAAAGATAAACACAGCAATTTTAACCGTTAACAAGTAAAAGTACTTGTAAACTTGGGTGTATTAACCCAAAAACTATATTACTTTTCTTGTTCAATATCAAATACAAAAGGAATAAAGTGATATATGAAAACTATAGTATCAAACATTATGATACTAAAATACTTGTCGCCGTGAAGAATGATCTTCTCTGTCGGTCACGCAACTTCGAAGATCTTCTTGATCTCAGACAATAGTTTCAAGTATGTAACTTGCTTGTGTTCTTCCTTGATGATTGCGTCGTCCAGCTTTGAAAAATTCGTGCGTCAAAAGTTCTCTCCTCTTGTGTCTCCTCCTTGTCTTAAATAGAAGAGTCTATACTTGGTAAAAAATTAAACCAAGTCCTAAACATAATCTATGAAACTAAATAAAGTCTTAAACACAATCTAGGAAATAAAATCTAGAGTTCTAATTTCTTTGTGCCCAAGAAAGGCAAACAACTATAAAAGGAAAAACTGACAAGAATAAAATTCTCAACAATCTCCCCCTTTTGCCTTTTTTGACAAAACATCTACGACGCAATAATTTCAAAAACTCAAAATTAAACTCCCCCTAACTTAAAAAACTTACCCTAAACAAATGAACATTGTTTAAAGAAATATCAAAACAAACATTAAAACAAGCATTGTTTTTCAGCCACTTATCAAAACAAAAAATAAGGCGAATGATAGAACTCATTAACTGCGAACCCTCTTCGACCGACAAGGAGATGTTGAAGTTCCTTCACCCCGAGCCTTCCTCTTCCTCAGTAGCTTCTTCATTTTCTTTAACTTCTTGTTTCTGGACCGGATCCTCTTCCTTCGCTTATCATTGGCTAAGCTGGCCAACACCTCGGCAGCTTCGCCATCAACGTCATCTTCATCTTCACCACCATCAGCATCGTCGTCATCTCCCCCTTATTATTCAAAATGCAAAAGGGCCTCCAACAAAGATCCTCGAAGTGCTTGCAGCTGGGCAATCTGATTATCGAGCAAAGCTAACTGCGCCCGAATGACTGGAGTGGAAAACTGCACCATGTTGGAACCGGTGATAGGAACACTAGAATCGTCACCATAATTATCGGTAGTTCTAGGAGGCGCATTCCAAGGAAGATCAATGACGCGTGCCCCATTCAAGTTCTGACCACGCAAAGAGAACCAATCAGCCTCCCCAGTGAGCACGTCGTTGACGGCAGGCTGGAAACCTTGATTCTCCAATAGGCTATAGATAAGAGATGGAAAACATAGAGAGGACGCGGCCTTGGTTGTCACAAACCTAGTGATGGCCTCAAAGACATGCTGGCCAAAGTTGAATTTAATACCGCAACCAAGTTTGTATAAAAACACCGCCTGAGGACGAGTGGCCACTGTCGTATTCTTGGTAGGGACCCAGTTGAAAACTCCCACCTTATACAAAACAGAATAGAGCGAGCAAAGACGCTTGCAGGATAATTGCTCACGCCATTTCTTTGTCAGCCCACCAGACAAAAAAGTGATGAACTCATCCATGTCATCCACAGTTGAGTCTCCATGATATGACTCAGTCCCAAATATCGCATTAACCAAGTCAGGAGTGAAAGAATAAACCTTCTCACGCACAAACACTTTCCCATAATTCACGGACTTAGAATCCACAACAGACGACAATATATTTTCATAGAACTCGAGGATGACATCATGCACAAATGGCATAGCAGTAGTAACGGTCGAAAACATACCTCGATTTGAAGAAGGAAATCGGGTTCTTCTTCTCAAAGATCTCAACCAGGACTCAGCACTCAGCAATCATCCCTCGAGTTTGATAGCCGTCAAACAGCTCTTTCGCTTCCATAGTCAAGAACTTTGGTGACACAAGCACCATGTCCTCGATCTCAACACCAAGAACTTCATCAGAATCAGAATCAGCACTCAACTGGTCAGATGAGGACGATGCACATTCAGGGGCAGCAAAGTTAGCATATCCAGAGCTAGAAGAAGAGGCAGGGTCAGTTGCAGGAGATGTTGGTTTTGGTGACACGTCACCAGAACCTACATTGGCGGGCGGAGAAGCTGCAGAAGATGTTGTTATGGGAGACACAACATTAGAACTATCAGCAGCTTTCCTGGCAGCTTTGGTCTTTCTCTTTTCCCTTCTTATGGAAGACAAGTAACTACTAAGGGGAAACGCGTGATCAGAGTCGGGCGAGTAATCGAAGATCTTAGGCTCAGACACTGGTTGAGCTAAATTAACTGGAGTGAGAGGAGGAGGAGCAGTCAATAGGCTGGAGGAACTAGTAACCTCTCCAGTGAAGAAATCAACAATCTCAAATGAGGGAATTGAATACTCACTTTCAGTAGAATCGGGCGACACCTTAACTGACGCCGGGGGATTTTTCTTGTTAGCCATCTTGCCAGTCTGCTTCCGGCGAGTAGTCGCCGATTTGGACAGCCTTGAAGTAGATGAGGTGCCGGTGCGGAAACAGGTGAAGGTGGCACAAAATCCTCGTCATCCGATTCCATCATGACCGTGATGTCCTCTGCCAAGTTCATGTGCTCAAATGGCACATTGCGCCGCGGACCTGCTTGGCTCTTTGGAACAGCCACCGAAACTACACCCAGAGGAATGTTGCGCAATCACCATGATCTCTTTAGGGTCGAATTCTCAATCCGGCCAAAAGTGGCAGTGATGAACGATAAGTCAGGAAGACTATCAACATCGATTTCGTTGCCCTGCTGTCCTAGAAAAACCTGGACCTCCGGAACAGCGTCGGAAGGAGCCCGAACAATAACTTGAGAATGGAGCGGCGGAGGAGCGGCAGCAGATGTTGCAATCAGTGACGGGTTTGGAGGCGAAACACCACCAGTCTCTTTGCGGATGTCATGGCCACCGAGTCTTGGGAGATTAAACGAAATCTGTTCGCCAGGATAGACCATGCCCTCCGGTAGTTCAGGAACATGGGACGGAGATGGTGGGTTCGACATATTGCAATAATTTGAAGAAAAGACACAAAAACAAACACCAATCGAGAGAGAGAAATGCCGTGAGAGTAAGAGAGATCAAATTTTGTAGGTGAATTTTGGAGAAGTAGGGCAAACGGTAAAAAAGCGATCTTTTATACAAAAAAGAAAATGACCGTTGCCAGGAGAGAGAAAAAGAAAGAAAATTATTAAAAAACTCCCTTATTTTCCCAAAAACCAATTTTAATCGCAAACAATATTCTCTTTTCTTCAAAAAATAAACACCCACTCCCCCTTAATCTAGGACACTTGATTTCAATCCACTTAACCACTATCTCATTAATTTGGAAACAAAAATCACACGTATCTACTACAAAATCAACCGAAAATAGAGCTGGATTATTTAAACCATCACCAAAGTAGAATGAATATTTTGCAAAGTAATTTCTCACTCACCAAATTAATCCCTTCATTACTTGTCCAACTGTCCGATTATAACACCACTGAAACACTTGGTTAGCAAGATTCAAAATAAGATTTAGAGAATTCAGGAAAGACACAAGCACAAACAACATAACACACAGCAAAGAGGAATCTTCACAAAGTATGGATGTCCTAATTGATGCCTGAGAATTATGACCTAAAAAGGTTAAAAATACAATTTATGGTTTTGGTGACTTAATCAGTGTTACTTTTCATGATGGATGACATTATAACCAACATTGCTTTAGGTGAAGTTAATGAAAATAGACCCCTTAACCAAGTTAATGACTACGTCAAGATCACTCAATGAGGTGAAATTTAAATATTGGATCCTTTTTAATCTAGTTTTTCTTCATCTTTTTTATATATTTGAAGAGAAATAGCTTATCTTCAGCAAATGCTGTTAACATCTCTTGTTTTTGGACCTGGGAGAAAACCAGTTTCTACGGAAAAGTTCCACAATCACCTAATTGAAGAGGTTAGTCTTTTTTTCACAATTTTTATTACAACACATGACCTTATTGCACCTTCAACTAGACCCAATGCATTCAGATTATGTAAAATAAAAATGCATGCATAAATATACAGATTGTATGACTGAAGAAAGTTTTGGTGTCATAACATCAAACTAACATGGATTTAGACAATGCACATTCCGAGATCTCTTCTCAAACGAGAAACGGTCTCTAAATCTAATGCCTTTGTGAAGATGTCAGCAAGCTGATTGTCTGTTCCTATATGCTCAAGACTAACTATCTTCCTCTCAACCAAGTCACGAATAAAGTGGTACCTTATGTCAATGTGTTTAATTCGTGAGTGCTGGGCTGGATTTTTCGGGATATCATGACACTGGAATTATCACAGAGCACAATCAATATTCTACTATGTAGACTGTAGTCCTCTATCATTTGGTTCATCCATAACAACTGTGTATTAGCACTTCCAACTGCAATATACTCGGCTTCAGCTGTAGAAAGAGAAATGTAATTTTGTTTTTTACTATACCATGAGATAAGATTATTACCCAAGAAAAAGCAACCCCCTGTAGTACTATTTCCATCCACGACATCCCCAACCCAGTCCGAGTCAGTATAACCCACGAGTTCAGTACCAGTTTCTTTAGAATACCAAACACCCAATTTAGTTGTACCAGCTATATATCTAACGATTCGTTTAACAGCTTTTAGGGGTGACTCTTTAGGGTTTGACTGATATCTAGCACATAGACACACACTATATGATATCAGGCCTACTCGCTGTTAAGTACAAAAGACTTCCTATCATGCTCCTATATATGGTGTTATCAACACCATTAGCAACATCTTCTCTTGACAGTTTCGTGGTTTTGCCTAACGGTGTTTTCTTATGCGTTTCATTCTCTAACCCAGATTTCTTAACAAGATTCTTAGATTGGTCTGAGAGAGAAAAATACTGTCATCCAGTTGTTTAATTTTCAAACCAAGAAAGTAAGAGAGATTACCTTCCATGCTCATCTCAAATATGTCAGACATTCGAGATATAAAATCTTTCACCATCTGCTCATTAATAGATCCAAGAATTATATCATCTACATAAATCTGGACAATTAAGATGTGCTTATTTTATCTAAGAAGAAATAAGGTTTTGTCAACTTTCCCTCTTCTAAAACTTAAAAAAAGAAAGTGTTGAGTCAACCTTTCAGACCAAGCTCTAGAATCTTGTTTTAAACCATATAAACCCTTTAGGTTGCTCAACAAACACTTCTTCACATTAAAACTCCATTAGGAAAAGCACTCTTTATGTCCATTTGATGTAGAGATATTTTCATGTGACAAGCCACAACAAGTAAAAGTCTTACAGATTCAATGCGAGCAAAAGGATCAAACGTCTCATCAAAATCGATGCTCTCAATTTGAGTGTACCCTTGTGCAACCAGTCGAGCCTTGTTCCTCATAATTTTGCATGCCTTGTCCGTTTTGTTCTTGAAGATCCACTTCGTTCTTGTTACATGAGAGTTTTCTGGACGAGGAACTAAATCCACAAACATCATTTTTGGCAAATTGATCCAACTCCTCTTGCATTGATTTTACCCAAAATTCATCCTTAAGAGCATCCTCCACACGCTTGGACTCTTTTTTGAAATGATACAAAAACTCTCAAATTTTAGAACAGCTAGTAGATAAACAAACATACCTAACCATTTCTTTGAAATTTATCTGCCGCTTTCTTGTACTTCTTTCATCGAGATCTCCAATGATTTGGCCCGTGGGATGGTTCCTCTGAATTTTTAATGGTATATCCCTCTGATGTAAGTCAATGAGATCAGCTGTATCTTCTTCATCAGGATCAGAATCTGATTCTGGAGCAGCTTGAGTAGGTGTTGGGTTTGATGTTAAATCACCAGAACTGTCACCACTAGTTTCTTCGGTTTCAACACCTGCGTCTTTGATTTCAACACATTCACTTTCATTTATACCAACCGTGACATTATCTTGAGGATTTTGATCACATACCATATCATTATCCTCAACAGGTTTAACACCACTCATAAAATCATCGAACTTGACGTTAACAGATTCAAACATGCTACGTTTCCTGAGATTAAAAAGCTTGTATGCATGACTGTTTTGGGAATATCCCATGAAAATGCATTTATCACTTTTTGGATTAAGTTTTACAAGATGATTTCTATCGTTAAGCACAGAGCAAATACGTCCAAAGACATGAAAGTAACTCAAGTTCGATTTTTTACCCAACAGTAATTCATAGGGAGTGACAGAGGACACTGGTCTAAAATACACCCTATTTATTATATGACATGCAGTACTCATAACTTCAGCCCAAAAGCGTTTTGCAATGCCATTAAAAACGAGCATAGTCCTGGTCATCTCAGCAAGAGACCTATTTTTACGTTCAACTATGCCATTTTGTTGGGGGGTGATCGGTGATGAAAACTCGTGACTTATACCTACTTTTGAACAATAGTTTGAAAAAGATGCATTCTCAAATTCCTTTCCATAATCAGACCTAATCCTGCCAATATTCACACCAAATCGCACACACAACCTTTTTTCGAGTTATTTAAATTCTTCGAAAGTCTCAAGTTTTTCTTTTAAAAATTATATCCATGTAAAACGAGAGAAATCATTTACAATCACAAGAACATATCTGACAAGCCTCACAAACATGGATGGTCTTAGTGTTGAGTTAGGAAGCCCATTCACAGTTTCCTTTTTGGCTAACCTTTCCAGCATCTTGTAGTTGACATGCACGAGTTTTTGATGCCACACCTCAGCATCACTCAATTGAGACAGCTTGCAAAATACAACACCATTGATTTGGTAGCAGTTATCAGAAGTCCTCTGACCAGTGAGGATAAATTCTCCATCCTCGTCATAGACTTCACACTTCTCACGATTGAACTTAACACTGAAATCACCATCGCAGAGCTGGCTTATGCTTATCAAGTTTGCAGTAAGACCTTCTACCAATAAAACATTCTCCATCTTTACAACACCAGGAACACAAAGATTTCTTTGGCCAATGATCCGGCCATTTGCACTTCCACCTTTTACCTTTCCTCCTTGAAATCTGACGATGTTCACTACAAAAAAATTCGGCTGTCCTGGCGGATTTACTGGCGGCCAAACAGCCGCCAGCATTTCTGACGGCCTTACTGGCGGCCGACTTTGCTGGCGGATATGCTGACGGCTTTGGCCGTCAGCGATTCTGGAGTACACTTGTCTATAAAGAGCGCACACAGCACCCGTACAGAGATTGTCCTCCTCAAACGCCCTCCCCATGTCGGCTCCAAATATACTTAATTCAGACAACGTATTTGGAGCAGACATGGTGAGGGTGGTCGAGGAAAGCGATGACCTGTATTCGAGTGCTGTGTGGCTCTTTATAGACAACGTGTCTACTTCAGAATCTACCTAGCTAGAAGCAATCTTGTATTAGGATTTATCATTAGATTATTAGGGTTTGCTTTCAAATTTAGGGTTTATTCACCCATTATATTGTATATATATTGTTCATGCATGGGAGGCCGTGGTGATCGGCCGGGATTTAAAAAATTTGTATATATATTGTTCATGCATGGGAGGCCGTGGGTGATCGGCCGGGGTTTAATTTTGTTTATATATAATATTGATTATTGGTGTTGTTGGTTTGTATACCGTCGGATGTTGACGTGGGTTACGGCGCCGGCCGGGAGGTTTTGTCCCTCCAATAGCGGGTTTTCAAATCTTATTTTTAAAAACGTGATAGGGTGTCACGGGATTTTATTTAAGTTTTCAAAATATTTTAAAAAAATGTGACGGTGGTAATTGCTTATTTGGAACCTTGGCGAAGTGACGCGATGCATATAAATCACTTGTTTTAGAATTAATATCATATAAAAAATTTGAAACTAAGTTTCGAATTATTCCAATA
>BMAC01000757.1:147894-158780 GCA_014905375.1 Phtheirospermum japonicum
TGGTCAGATGAGGACGATGCACATTCAGGGGCAGCAAAGTTAGCATATCCAGAGCTAGAAGAAGAGGCAGGGTCAGTTGCAGGAGATGTTGGTTTCGGTGACACACTGTCTCTTATACACATCTCAGGAATACTGGCGGGCGTTTTCTGGCGGCATTAGCCGTCAAGGAAACCGCCGGCATTCCTGGAGGGTTTCATTTCCCGTCAGGATACTACAATCCTGACCGCAAAAATACTGGCGGCTATTATCCGTCAGGAGGCCGTCAGTATTTGATATACTGACGGAATCCTGACGGATTTGGCCGTCAGTATCGCCAGATTTTTTTGTAGTGGTTGGAGAGTAGATCTTCAAAGCCGTTCATGTGCTTGGAGCAGCCACTGTTAAAGTACAAGGCTCCAGGAATGTGGGATTTCAGGGATGTATAGATCATATTGCATTTGATCTCATTCTTCTTGACTCAGACCTGTTTGAACCTGGTGTTAGTTTTGGTATTAGTAACATGGAAACTGTCATGGGACTCAGTAGTACCCTTGTCCTCTTAAAATGCCTTTTCTCGCCAACAATCTTCCAGCAGAAAGGTCGAATATGACCAGGATCACCACAGTGATGACACACATACTGTCTTCTTCTCTTCTTGTGGCGTTTGGTCGATTTTTGTTCTTAGTTTGATGCTGGTGTTGGCTGATTTGGTTTGTAGCCGATTCCGTGTCTCGAGGTTTCTCGGAAACTCATATCCAGAATTTCGTCCAACTTTGTCTTGCCCTTGTTGAGTTTTGTGATGGTTCCTTGTACCTTGTTCAATTCAGTTTTCACTCGTTCTAACTCAGCATCCTTTTTGGTGAGTGATTACTCCAATCGGAAAATTATATTAAGTTGATCATCCTTTTCCTTGGTTAGTTTGTCCACCTCGATCATATGATACTTGACTTTGAGTACTTGTTTTCCCTAACTAGCAAATAATTGCTTATGCTCAATACTCAGCTTCTCGTACTCGTCAAGAGATTCATCAAGCTCTGCATTCAGGCACAATGTGTTGGTTTCAGTGTTACCAACACGGATGTCATCATCCCAAATAACATTAGCGAATAAGGTTGGAACTGATTTAGGCGAGTCAGAATCATTGTCATCTTTAGTGTACTCTGTAGCAATCATGCTCTTCTTTCTGAGAGTGTTCGCACATTCATTTTTATAGTGTCCCCAACCTTTGCATTCATGACATTGAACTTCAGTGAGGGGTTTTGGGGAGCTAGATGTATTGGATACGAAAGGCGAAGACTGGGATCTGGAAAGTGTGCACCCAAAAAATCTTGATGTAGGCACATGTGGCTTGATCTTTGTACCTGATCCTCCAATGTTGTTTTTCTTCTTTAAAAACTTGTTAAAGCGTTGAGTTACATAGGATACTTATTCTTCCTCAAGTGTGGTAACTTCGATCTTTTTAAGTAATCCTTTCAAATCAAAATCTTCATCATCGTTATCGGAGTTAACATCAGAGGAGAGAGCAACATTCTTCTCTTTTGAGTTGGAGTCAAGATGTTCCATCTCAAATGTCTTTAATGAGCCAACTAAAGTGTCGAAATCTAGATCATCAATGTCCTTGGATTCTTCTATACCTACCACCTTAACGCTGAATTTCTTTGGGATGGATTTGAGTAGCTTTCCCACAAGACGTGAATTTGAAACTGATTCACCAAGCTCTCTGCACTTGTTTTCAATATCTGAGAGGTTCATGGCATAGTCCATGATGGAATCTTTTTCATCCATCCTTATTGCCTCGAAGGTAGATGTCAGCATTCTTAGTCTTGATCTCTTCACGCTCTGGGTTCCTTTACACACCCTTTACAATGCGTCCCACGCATCCCTTGCTGAATCACACTTCTTGATAACTTTGTAGTAGCTTGAGTCAACATATCCACAAAGGGTGTTGATGCACTTGGAATTCAAGTTTGAAGCGGCTATTTCATCAGCAGTCCAATCTATTTCTTTCTTGATGATGGTGTCGCAATCAGCATCAGTAACTCGTGATTTTTCCCATCCTACCAGAATGGCTCTCCACGCACGTTCGTCGATATTCTTTATATGCCACCGCATCCTCTGTTTTCAGAGAGAGTAATTCTCTCCATTGAGGATTGGAGGCCTTAGATTGCCTTGAGCATCCATAGCACCTAAAAAATAAGGATCAGTACTTAGTACGTTAAGTAACCCGCTCTAAATGCCAATTGTAAATTTATAGGTCTGTGGTTAATAAAAATAAGTATCAGTAAATGATGTTTCTTTCAGTGTTACAATCACCGAAACTAACATCAACCAAAGTTTAATAAAAAAATAAGCAGCGAAAATATAAAAGATAAACACAGCAATTTCAATTCCGTTCACAAGTAAAAGTACTTGTAAACTTGGGTGTACAAACCCGAAAACTATATTACTTTTCTTGTTCAATATCAAATACAAAATGAATAAAGTAATATACGAAAACTATAGTATCAAACATTATGATACTAAAATACTTGTCGTCGTGAAGGATGATCTTCTCTGTTGGTCACGCAATTTCGAAGATCTTCTTGATCTCGGACAATGGCTTCAAGTATGTAACTTGCTTGTGTTCTTCCTCGAACAATGGATTCAAGTATGTAACTTGCTTGTGTTCTTTCTGGATGATTGCGTTGTCAAGGACAATGGCTTCAAGTTGAATCGTCCAGCTTTGAAAAATCGGTGCATCAAAAGTTCTCTCCTCTGTCACCTCCTTGTCTTAAATAGAAGAGTCCTATACTTGGTAAACAATTAAACCAAATCCTAAAAATAATGTAACGCCTCAGGATTGCTCTCCAGACTCGATGGTTAGCCCCACTGTACCGACACAAGTCTTTTCTAGCGCGCTTTGTCATCGCACGCACCCTCGAAAGACTTCTTAGGGGGGTCACCCATCCCACCCCTACTCCAGGCCAAGCACGCTTAACTTTGAAGTTTCGATGAGAGAGCTTCCAGAAAAGAAGATGCACCTTGTTGGTATGAGTTTACCAATCAAATATATTGAGTTTTTTTGGGTAGTCTCATAATTTGGGATGTTACATATAATTTAGGAAACTAAATAAAATTCAAAACACGGTTTAGGAAACAAAATTTAGAGTCTTAATTTCTTTGTGCCCAAAAAAGACAAACAACTAAAAATGAAAAAATTGTCAAAAATAAAATTTTCAACAAATGTATTCCTGAGATTTAGTTAGTCTAATCTAATTATATTTATTTTGCTTATTTATAATGGTATTAATTATTTCTACTAACAGTTTTTAGTGCAACTCATTTGTTTTTTATTTTCCTTAATTGTAGGTGACACACACAAAAGGAAAAAAAGATGCACATGTCTGTAGTGAACTTTCGCAAAGATGTACATGTACTATCCCGTTAAACAAGTTGTAAGTCGTTTTAGTGTGTATTTTTAAGCACTCAGAGAGATGTACATGTGTTGTGTTTTACCTTGGTCCTGACTTGTTAATCTCTTGTGCATGGTGTGATGAAATTTATGATGCCATGTTGAATCAAACAAATGTTGACAGATTCATCCACTCTTTTTCTGGGCATTTCTTAATATTCAGTCGAGGTTAGTTGCATTTTCGTATTTTTTATTTTGTTTTATTCATTACTTGTAATTCATTTTTAAAAGAAAAAAAATGGAAACAATACAGAAACATAACACATATTATGTAGGGTTCATTTTCTCAATTATTAGGTATAAAATAATTGGAAAGAAATTGAAAATCACATAAAACACAATACAGAAAAATAACACATGTTTACATAGGGTTCACTTTTTCAATTATTAGGATATAGATCAATTAGAAACAAATTGAAACACACGTTCGCTTTCTTAATTTTATGAGTACAGAACCGATTGTAAACAAATTTGAAACAATATAGTAACCCAAGTTTTGAGAGGACCCACTTTTCCAATTATTAGGTATAGAATCGATTGGAAACAAACCGAAAATAATATAAAAACACATATTTTGACATGACTCACTTTCTCAGTTATTAGGCTATATAAACTAATTTGTATATTTGGAATAAGTTAAATATTTATTTAAAAAATGTAAAATTTAAGTATATTTGGATTAAAAAGACAAAAATATATTTTCTTAAAAAAATGAAGTATATTAAGAAATGCCAACCAAATGGACCTTTATATTATTGGGTATCTGTTATTTTGCGGGCTAGCCCACCGACTGCCAAAGCCCATTCCCCACTCGGGCTAGACCATATAGCGGGCCAATTACCTCTCAACTCAACTCCCTACTTAGCCAGTTCGATGGGCCTGACCCATTTTCACAACGCTACTACTAGTGTTTGTATTATTCTTCAGATAGTCGGTTCCATCCAGTTTTCCGTAAAAGATTTTTCTTTTGGTGTTTTTCTTTTTCTTTTTTTAAAATCATATGTAGATAATTTAATAACATAAATATCAAGCAGCGTCTTATCCGGGCAAAATTCCATGAATTTTGAGACAAGATAATGACAAATGTTCAGAAAAATAAAAGTGGGCATAAAAAAGTTGGAACAAATGCGAAATCTATGTAACAAGGGCACGTACGTACCATCCTAATAGAGAGGAATAAGGCTAGGGAATATACCCAATTTAGATTCTGCTGGGCTGTTTGCCAATTTATAAGAATCAAAAAATGGGTTCACATTCACACTAACTAAAAATAAATAAAAAATCAAAGGAAATCCTAAACTCGTAGCCATCGCTAGACTAAGCCTCAAACAAAGCTTGGACCATGAAAAGACTAATGGGCCCTGCCTCAACTAAAAACTGACCACAAATTGTCTCTCCAAAGTTATGCCACGTGTCGATCTTCCATTCCACAGGTTGGGCAAAAGGGGGTTCCTAACAGATGTATTATTAGATTGAAGAAAATTAAGAGGTTTACACTTAAAATATTGAATTGAACAAAAATCAAGAGGTTCAAATTAAAAATAAAGGATTGATCAATTAACTTCTCTACTTGAGTCATTTGATAAATATGGGGCTGAATTAACTTCTAATAGGGGATTGAGTTAGGATTAATAAGTAGTGAATCAAAACTCTAACTAGGGTTCAGGCCTCGGATTAAGGGTGGGGCATGAAATGTACTTGTTGATTTATGCTCAGATATTTGGTTAATAATGCATAAAGTAATTTGCATTATAATGACAAGTCAATGTGAAAAAAGCACAACCGCAAGTTTTTGGGTAAGCTTTCATGTATGAGCGGGTTATTTGGGATGGATTCATTCTACACAAACACTACTATGTGGCCGTGGTACCTATTCTGTGTAGCGTAATATTTTTTTAAGAAAATATTCATGTTTTTAGGTTGAAAGTGGTATATGAATGTGTTTGGATTATATTGTTCAGTTTTAGTGAAAAAAGTGATAATTAAGAATTTATTGATTTTCGTCTGAGAATTGATGTTACGTTTAAATGAGTAGTATTTTAAGGTATATAATAATATGCATATATAATATAGTATTCATAAGATTATAGATGATGTGTCTAATTAAGTATATATAATTTATAAATAATAATATTTTAATTAGATTTGACGGTAACGAGGGTCACATCCTAAAAGAGGAATGTGAATATGAATGATGGAAAAGTGAAAATTTTAAAAGTAATAATTTCTCGTGAAAAGTCGTAAATAAACATAATTTTAATTTCTGTAATTATTAAAAATCGGAGATTATGAGATGAAAACACTTCCAAATGTTTGCCCTTGACTTTTCAACATAAAAATACAAAAGCATTTGCTTAAAAATATGACCCCTTATAGAACAGATGACCATGAAGAAGACCTACTAATAAATGAGATATTGGATATAGAGGTGCTCAAGGGTGTGACCAAACTGCTGGTTCGAACTGACGGATAACGGTTTGATTAATCGTTGATCACGTTCGAACTAGAATCGGAATTGGAACCACCAATAAGGTGGTTAGATTCTGATATGAGCGTTTTTATAACTGTGAACTGACGATTCAAAACCGACGGTATGTCTTTTTTTACACTTATAAAATATTCATTTCTAAATCCTTTTTTAACACCAAATTTGTTCGATTTTGAATTGGTAATCAACAACAACAACAAAAAAAAAAAAAAAAAAAAAAAAACTTTATGCATATAAGTAATAGTCCCACAATTGCGATGGAGATATTAGTCGTTCTTGAATCTAGCAACAATTCGATAAGTTATATCTTTCGTCCTCTCTAAGGTATGTAAGATACGAGAAAATTATGTGTACTTTGATTTTAATGTGGGGAGTTACAATTTAATATAACTTATTTCAATTATTTAAAGTAACAATTTTTGATTTTAAATTTGAGTATTTGAAAATTGTTCATTCACACCCATTTCAAAGTTCATAAATCACGTATCTTCTCATATATATAATCACTTGAAATTAAAATTTCAGGTTTCAATTTCAAATATTTCAAGATAATTCAAGTCCAATTTCTTTTTTTTTTTTTTTTAAATTTATTAGAAGTATTATTTTTATTTTCTCACTTAAATTCAAATGTTAAATATTCTAATATAATTTTATTTTTTTTTAACTTCAAATATTTAAATGCAACTTCAATTTCTTTTCTTTTTTTGAATTAATTCAAAATGTTATTTCTATTTTCTCGTTTAACCGATCAAACCGGCCAATCGAACTGTGAACTGACGGTACACAAATCGCCGATCGATAATTGACTGATTTCACGATTCCATTGTAGTTTGTTATTTTTTTGATAAAACGAATCGATAATTTGAATCATAAACCGTCGATTTACAACAGTTGAACATGTCTAATTAGAAATGTGTTTCTTAATTGACGATACGCATGATATGTTCCAATGCCATAGAATAGTAGCATAAAACAAAGGCCCCATGATGTCAATGTTATAGAAAAGTAATTGACATATACTTGTATCTTATCCCCAGTACATCATTCGTTTGTATAATTTTGTACTTGCCAACACTCAAGGAAAGGAAAAACAAAAACTTCTGTAGGTAATTTTCTTTTCTTTTTGTTAATTTTCTTATAAAGCGCAATTGAATATTTTGAAGTAATTCATACTGTCCACTTAAAATATTGTCCATATAGAATGCAAAAGTCTGACTTGAATAATTTTGTTTTAACTCGTATCAATAATTTAACAGTGATGCTACATTAAATGTTTTATATCTCTAAGTCAACTTTCAATAATTTCATTACACGCTCAAAATACAATTGTTGCATATTTTGATATCCACTTAAAAGTATATATATTCCACGTTTCACGTATTTATTAAATGAAATTAAATAAAAAGATTCTTATTCCACGTGTTTGTCTAGAATGTTTCGGTTATCATGTAATCTTAATATGGTTCGTATTACACTTACTAAACATAATAGTTTATTATTTATCTAATTAAATATTTTTTTATATTATATTTTGTCTAAATTAATCTTTTTTATTATATTTTGCCTAATTTAGTATTTTTTAATTATTTTTCCTAATTCAATATTTTCTTTTATTTTTCTAATATAAAACTATAAAAAGTAATATATAATTAAAAAGATATAAATTAATTACTTTAATTCAAAGATAAATTACTTATAAGATAGTATTAAATACAAAAAAGAAATTTTGAAAAAAGAATTGTATTTATAATTAAAGTTAAAAATAAGTTTTATTATTTGAATTTTAAATATAAGATATAAGTAAATTATGAGTTATTTTCAATAATATAAGTATGTAACTAAATATTATTAAGAAATTCAATCTAAACGTAAAAATATAAAATTATATAATAATAATTAATAAAAGTTAATTAGACACCGGTACAATGCTACACAGATTGAGAATATAACATTATTTGAATTTTTCTAAGTATGTAACTAAAATTATTAATGAATTTAACCTAAATATTTAAATGTAAAAGTATTTGATAACATTATTTAATTAATAGAGTTAGACATGGGTTGAGATTGTGACAACTTCAAAATTTTCCTAAGTATGTAAATAGATTTATTAATGAATTTAATTTAAATATTATAATATAAAATTATTTAAAAATAAAAAATAATAGTTAATAAATAGTGATTAGACATTAGTAGAAGACATGAGTTGAGAATATAGTATCTTTGGGATTTCTTTATTTTAAGATTTAAAAACTCTGTAATTATCACAAATACTTCTTATATTAAGTTTTTAATAAACTTCATGCAACACACGTGTATTAAACGTGTGTGTGTGTGTTATGACTTTATTTTTGCTATTAAATTTTTTATTTATTGACAAATATACCCCTTTATTAAACACTACATTGAATGATTATGAAAACCCCAATAATCAATAAAGGGTATTTTAGGAATTTACTATATAATTCTCTTTCCCAATAATATTTTTTAATCCACGTGCAAAATCAAAATGGACTATATAAGTGGGACATAGGAAGTAATCATTAAATTTTTTGTAATTTGACTAAACCCCAAGGATATTTTTTTAGACGGGTTAATATAATTGCAAAAACTACTATTGAGTTTGGGGTAAAAACAAAAATTTAGAATTTTCATACAAAGTGCACCTTGATGTATAGTTGATTCTACATTATACATTTTTCCTATAAGATTTTTTACCTCAAAAAATTAAATTTTTTTTAAGTGTTTACTCCAAACTTCACGGGTAGTTTTTATAATAATCCATTTTTATCATGAACTCATGAACATAAGTTTGATGTGAATTCCAGAATTCAAAACAAATCACTTTACAATATAAATGAAATAAATGACCAACACTATTTGTTAAATTGGCATTAATATAATTTTCAAAATTTTTGATAATCGCACCATATAGGATTTACTTTTTTTTGTAATCGAACAAAACTTTCAATATCATTATTTTTTAATAAATTATAATCACTAACAAAGTGGTATTATATATATATATATATATATATATATATATATATATATATGGAGAGAGAGAGAGAGAGAGAGAGAGAGAGAGAGAGAGTTAAGTAATGCACACTCAAACGATCTTAATATTCTTCTTATAACATAATACTATCTTGAATATCAAAAAACTTGGTTCATAAAAAGATTATTCTTGGAGTGAGTGTTACAAATTAAGAAAACTTTTTTCGTGCACAACATTTGTAGTTTTACTATTGTAGTTTTTTTTATCGTTAATCATGACTTTAAAACCTTCAAATTGTTCACTCATGATATAATACGTGCAATTGGTCATGATAGAACACCAACTTATTCAAAAAAAAAGTTCAATGTGAGAAATAAATTGTCTTTCATTTTTGTTGACCTCATCGCATATGAAACACCATTCGAAATATCACAATTATTTTTTTTGAAAATTGACAGGTAACCTTGTTCAACACTAAGACCTAACCATTTAATGTCATATTAAACTTTATCATACAATTGTCTACAAATGTGAATCTCAATATTAAACATTTTATGCACACATACAACCCAAACTCATTATAATTCATGCAAAAAATATAATAGTTCAACTAAATATTTTTATTACTCAATATAACATAGATACATTATTTAATAAAAAATATACAAATATGTGTACAATAAATTTCACAAATGTGTGGCTGTCGATAGATACTATTTGTATAATTGTTGATCAATGTAAGCGGTAATTATTGCAATATTTGTTAAATCATCAAATAGTTTATTCAAACAACAATGACTATCAACTAGTTAATTAAAACAATTTAGTGACAAATATATATTATAGAATGCCACAAATAAAACTTTATTAAATTCACTCGGATACGTTATTTTTTTCTAGTATATTACCCATATTACCCACGTTGCATGTTAATTTTTAATTATTACTTTGTAATAGCAAGGGTAACTTGAATATTATTGATTTTTAGTACATTAGAATTACTAACAATATAAGTAATTATATATACGTAGAGTTAAATTATATATATATATATATAGGGTTGGGTTCAAATGAGAACCCGTCATTATATGTAAACCTAGGGACTCATCTTGACCATTAGATTGGATAATCTTGATGGTTGAGATCATGACATGTCAGCATGGTAATAATGTAAAAAAATGCATTAATTAATTAAAAAATGTATTTTGGACATATATCAACATTTACAAAGAGCACTACATTTTTCTTTAGAAAGCACAATAGATTAAGAAAAAAAAACTACGATTATATACTAAAAGCATCGCAAATTTCGTCTATAAACTGCAAATTCAAAAATTTGAAATGAAACTCAAATCTTCAACAAACCATAACTTTTTCAAATTTTATTCGTTTTGAATGAAATATATATCAAATTAATCACATTCTCAAGATCTAGAATTTAAGATACACATTGCATGTTTTAAAATGTAAAAAAAAAATATATATATATATAATTAAATTAAAAAAACTGAACTGATTTTAGCACTACAGTACTGTGTAAAAAGCACAATGAACCTGGACATATAATTGCACTGTGCAATATTAGATCTAAGGCCAGGATTAGTCCCTAGGTTCACATATAATGACGGGGTTCTCATTTGAACCCATATATATATATATATATATATGATTAAATTCAAATGAGAACCATGTCCCTATATGTGAACATAGGGTCAATTTATGGGTCTTAGATCTAATTAAATGGATGGATCAGATTTTTTGTGTATTTCCTTATTTAATTAAAAGTATTAGGTTGTATAATAAAAGCACTACTGGTGTATATAACTGAAAAAATTAATAAAGCACTGTGATTATATAATAAAAGCACTGCTGGTATATAATAAAAGTACGAGTTCGCAGGTCGCATATAGTGACATGGATCTATTTGAACCCACCCATATATATATATATATATATATATATATATATAT
>BMAC01000757.1:159956-223297 GCA_014905375.1 Phtheirospermum japonicum
TTGCATGAAATTAAATGGATGGACCACATTTTTTGTATATTTTTTTATTTTATTAAAAGTATTATGATTGTATAATAAAAGCACTACTAGTGTATATAACTGAAAATATTAAAATAGCACTATGATTGTATAATAAAATCACTGCTAGTATATAACAAAAGCACTAATTCGCAGGTTCGCATATAATGATATAGTTCCATTTGAACCCACATATATATATATATATATATATATATATATATATATAATTGGTTCATTGCAATTTACCCCACGATTCACCTTAGGAAGTTGACTAATTAGATCTAATTTATGGGAGATTTATCGGTCCCTTATTTATATTAGGGCAACACTCTTGTCGGGCCGTATTAACGGATTATTCGTTAGGTCAAAATTTAATACCAATATATTATAGTGAAAAATCAATACATCATATTATAAAAACCAATACATCATAGCACGGATCATAGATTTATGAAAAATTAATACTTTTGAGTACAAAAATCAATACATTATAGTACAAAAATAATACATTATAGAATCGGGTCAGATGTCCTAACGGGTCATAACCCGTCAATCTGGCCTAACACAAATGTTTGTCATTATATTATATTTCACTTAATTATAAGTTTTAGATCATATTAGGTGAAATATAGTGGGACAGATCAGTTGGTATAAATAAAAGGGGGTTGGGGGACATGAATGCCTTTACGAACTTAGGGTTGATAAATAGGTTACCGTGATGTGTTTGTGTCGCACTCGTGTTTTTTTTTTTCCTAATCCCCATCACGTTTTATCTAGTTGCAATTTAAAGAATTTCATGTCCCATTCTATCTTTTATATTTACATTTTTAAGAGAATCATTGTTAATATTTTACTTTCCCAATAAAAATTAAATGTTATTTTACTAGTTTTACATATATTTTTATACGAAAACTATACAGTATCTTCACTTTACCCCACCCATGTATGGTAATCCAATTATTTTTTGACACATCATCCATGTTAATAAATAATTTTTAAAAAATAAATCTATTGGTTATAAATGTTCAAGGTAGCATGAAATCACCGTAAAAGTTCCCATCTTTATAATTTCACACATTTAATCATTTTAAAAAAAATGATATTATGTTCATTTAATATTTATAATCATAATACCAATTATTTTTTTAATTTTCATGAAATCATCAAGTACGACAAATAAAATGAGACGGACGTAGTATCTTATTTGATCATAAATATAATAATAAGTATATAAATTTAATTAAATTTGTTTTTATCGTGTCATGTTATATTTTATCTGTATAATTGTGTTTTTTTATTGTGCCATTTTCGTCTCGTGTAAGTCGTTGTTGCCTAAACACATCGTAGTCCTTTTCCTGATTAATATCTATGCCTTATATGTACATAATACATGTTTGTCGTAGTAATTTGACCACGCGGCAGGATCTCATTCGTCGGATATAAGGTTGTGATTGGTGGGAATTGTGAAAAAGGCAAGGAGGAGATTTCTTCCTCACATATTCTGATATAATAATAAAATCTTTTCACTTTTCTCTGTCTTTCTTAATGTGCCAATGGAGATGATATAGATTTCCAACCAGTCTAATAATAGCAATGACATTGAGAGAATAACAAAGAGTGGAGTGCTCAAACGCTTTCCTCAAAAGCTTCATAAAGCCAATCCTTGTTGATGACGAATATCTTCGCCCTTTCTCCTTTCTTATTTTTTTTTAACTTTTTTTCTCTCTTTTAATTCACGTGATCGTCTATTTAAACAAAATACACACCCAAAACTCTTTTTTTTCCCCTTTCTTCATTGCTAATTGTAATTTGATGACGCGTTTTACTAAATGACTATAATTAGTGCAGAAAAATGAATTAAATTAATGAATATTCCACTTAAAAACGATTACTAAAAGCTCATTTAAGCTATTTTGTAACAAATTAATTTCGCACATATTTCTTTACCTGCGAAGGTCATGCAAATATTTAGATTCGGTCATTTCGACTTTAAAGGATTGTCGACGATCTGGAATATTATGAAATTCTATTGAATATTTATTTTATGAATTTTTATAGATATTATAGATAATTTCATGAATTCCATTGGATCTAATGAAATTCTATGAAATATTATAGAATTATGTGGATTTTAATCAAATTCATAATTATTATAACTCTTTTCTATACGAATAATTATTACAATTTAGGAGAATGTACAAATTGCAATAATAATATTTACTGTACGAGATTATCATTAAAAATATAAATTATTGAAAAAAAAAACATAATATCATGTTACCTATTTTTCAATTAATTGTTTTTTCTTTTTCAGATAATCAATATTATTAATTATTTTTATAAATTCGACAATATTGTTCTTTTCTCGTATTTTATTTTTATTACAAGATGAATGATATGTCTTCCTACTCAATAAGTAAAAAAAGTAATTTAGAAAAACAAACAAACCATGATGATAAGAAATATACAGTTTAACATTGTCTTTTTTTCTTAAATAGAAGAATATTCCATCATTTATAAACTAAAATAAACAAGATTAATAATAAGATCACATTATAATTTATGTGCAGATATGATAACGTGATTAATGTAATCATTGTCATATCATATTATATTAAAATATGACGATTTTTAAAAATATTGAGAGAAGAGATAAATATCTTTTCAATTGCGCAAAACTTTTTTCCTCGTAGATTTATTATATTTTTTTTTTTGCAAAGATTCAAAAAAAAAAAAGGTGAATAATTATTTTAATACTAGAATGTATGTGTGTGTAGATATATATTACAGTATATATATTTAATGAATAAAAAAAAAGTGAATTTCATAAAGTTCTAAGGATTAGAGTTAAGAATTTGGTAGAAGTTGTATAAGTGTATTTTTAACTTGAAATTTAAAAGAATTCAATTGGAACCCATCATTTAATAAAATTTACAAGATTTCATTATAATTGAGGATGTCTAAATTTTATAAAATATATAAAATTCCAAGTCAATAACACCAAAATTTCATAAAATCTACATAATTCTAAATTAAATATATCTAGAATTTATGAAAATTTAAATATCGATCAATTCTATACTGCGAACACATTTACATGTGCTCTAATGATAAATACTTTGAAAAGAAAATACTCACTCTTTCCCACAAAGATAGTTCACCATTCCATTTTCGTTCGTTCCACAAAGATAGTCCAGTTACCATATTTAACATATCATTAATTTTTCATTTCCACAGATACCCTTAATTAATATTCTTGAAATATTAGTTTTTTTATCTCGTAAATTAAAAATTAATGATTAAAATGCAATATTAATTGACAAATATACTAATTCAAACACTGATTTTTATGAGTATTAATTAACATTAATAAATTCAAGAAGAGTATAATTGGAAAATACTAACTAAATTAATGACTTAACTATATAAACTATCAATTTCTTAATTTGTGTGAAACCAATCATAAGACCATCAAATTGGAAGGAAGTGAATAATATACTGGAAATTTAAGATTTTTGTACGTGTTATGATTGGAGGTTCTTCAGTGGGGTGATGATATTTATTGTTTCTTTCTGATTAAATTTATTGCTTTTAATTGGGCCTACGACTACGAGCTTTAATTCTACTTTCAAGGCCATGGATGGAGTGCTCTTTTCCCTTTTCATGGATTGCGTTTAGTTGCATCAATTTGATGGAAAATTCTTTCTTTTCTTTTTTTTCTTTTTCTTGTGTATTAGCATGAGGTTATGTTATTATCTTCTCAACAAATGTCTAGTGGTTAAGAGAGAGAAAATGACAAAAAAGCCCAGTGAACTAGAAACAGTCCCTCCACGGGCCAGGCTTTGTTCGCTATTGGTTCGCTTATTAAATAATCTGACAAGAACTATATCTTGGCTAGTTATGCCAAATAGTAATATTAAATTACTTGCAAGTAAAAGGATGTTCACAAAACCACACAATAAGTATATAGGATGTTATAAGTAAAATATATGAAACAAGAGTTCAAATATTTGGATAGTTGCTGAAAAAGTTCTCTTTAATATTTTTAGAGGGTGCATATTCCTAATGAAAATTTAAACGATGAAAAGAAGCAAAAGAGAAAAAAAAGAAAAAGTACCGTAAAAATGAGATTTCATTTTTTAACCCAAATTATGATATAGATTCAAAAAGATGAAACATATATGATTGATGGGCAACACTCTTGTTAGACCGAACTAACGGATCATCTGTTAGGCTAAAATTTTATATCAATAAATTATAGTGCAAAAATTAATTCATTATAATAAAAAATCAATACATCATAGTACAAAAACATTACACTACAAAAATCAATGCATCATATCACGGGTTATATAAAAAACTAATACGTTACAGTACAAAAACTAATACATCACAGTACAAAAACTAATACATTATTGTATTGGGTCAGATGGCTTATCGGGTCATGACCCGTTAATTTGGCCTAAAACAAGTGTTTGCCATAATTGATATAGTAGATAAGATAAAAGTTTACATTCACCGACACTATAAAATTTGTAGGCTATAAACATTCAGTAAAAAAAAAAAAGTTTAAAGATTGAATTTCGGTGACGGAGTTAGAAAAATCAGTACTAACATTTAGTGAAATATACAACGAAAAATAGACTATGGGAAGGCGACCTTAGTTAAAATGGCCCAGACAAAGTCGCCCACCTCGAACTCCATAGCCCGGCGTTTCGCATCAGCGTCTGCTTTGTACCTAGAATTTGACTCCACCAGGGGGCGTGCGTAGCCACATGAGTCTGCCGCAATGACTCGATCAAATACATGGCCCGAGCGTCGGCGCGGGCGGGGGACGGCAGCGACAGAAGATCAGCAGGACCCCGAGGAAGGACAACATACACAATTTGAAATGGCGACAAGCCCATACTCCGATTAAGGGTTGAATTGTGCTCGAACTTAGCCTGACTAAGTTTGGTATCTGTTTTGCATGTAATTGTGGTATTTTTCTCGTATTTTTAATTAGGATTTTATGATGATTTTAGTAGTTCTTTAGCAAGTTTCGTTAGGTTTTTCGTTTGTTTTCTCGTTTTGTTGAGTTTCTTGATTCTTGTTAATTTTACGTTTAAATTGGGTTAAATGGTTTCAATTAATTGGAGGTTTGGTGTAATTTTGAATCTTTATATTTAAAATTCCTATTTTTATAGGTAAAGACATTGAAGGCTAAAAATACTAGTCAAGACAAGCCAAACTCCAAGCCAAAAGAGGCTCAAAAAATGCCCAAACATTCTGGAATACTAGCCAACCCACCACAACTCGCCAAATAAGGCGCCACAACCTCGGCGTTTGCCAAGATTCACTCCAAACTGCCACACTGGGTGCGCTGCCAACATTGGGTTACCCAGTGTCCAAGCAGCGCCCGGCAGCTCCCGCCAACCCAGCGCGCGCCATGCTGCTGACAGCGCCTGCCGAAGACCAGGCGCCTGCTGCTGGCGCTCGCCAAATCCTGCGCCCAACCTCACGCCAACAGCGCCCGGCGTTTGCCAGGTCTCACGCCAGCGCTCTCCACGCCTAGGCCCACACCCGCCCGCAAGCTGCCAACCCCCAGCGCCTATGCGTGCCCGGGCTCGACCATGGTCGAGCCACCTTAGCCAAATGCGAGACATGATTGAGGCACCTTGAGCCAAATTGTGCCAAGCGGCTAGCCATGGGTTTAAGAAGGTGCCTCCGGGTCAAACTTGGTCAAAATCGGGATTTTCAAACTTTAAGGGCTATTTTGGCCCATTTAAACCCAATTACTCTTAGTATAAATAGACTACAACCCTTACTTTGTAAGAGGAACTCCCCTCCCAACCCTAACTTGGGTTTGGGATCAAATTACTCTCAATCTCTTGGATAATTCTCTTCCTTAGGTTTTAGACTCAATTCAAGCTTTGATGTACTTTCATTTCTAGATTTAGATTTACTTTCATACTTGGCCTTGGGTTTGTAAGCCTAAGAAGAATCCAAATACTCCTTTGGATTGTTACTTTTGATGCAATTACATTCAAGCTTTGTTCCATTCCTTAATTCAAGTAAGTTTCCTTTCAATTTCATGTTTTATGCTTTATTTCCATGCTTTGTTCTTCATTTCCATGCTTTTTTTTCATTATATGCTTTTTATCTTAGCACCTTGAATTCATGTTAGATCTTAAGAATTGGATATGGAATCTAGATAAGTGACACATCTAGATCATAGATCGAGTCTTAGATCGTCTTGATTTTGAGTTTTTCCTATGCTTTATATGCAATTTTATTTTCATGCATAGTTTTAGGTTGAATCTTAGATCTAGGCTTCGTTGCTTGTTATTTTCCGTAAAGTTTTAAGCTTTCACGTCAAATTCCATTGCTCTTTCCATTCATACTTTCAATTTTTGCTTATTTGCATTATTTAGGATTTTATGCATAGTTGTACCGTGTGCATGCATGCTTGTACATGGTGAAACAATGCTTGTTTGTGCTTGTTTTCATTATTTGCTTGCATTTTCTATTAAGGCACACGACCGAGACATCCGACCAACTTGCTATTTCCATTTCTAGAATAGTTTAGATAGTTAATTGTTTATTTTCATTTTCTTTTTATTTTTTAAAGCTTGAAACACATAGATTCCTCAATTGAACCGAACTCCGATAATACCAAGCCAAGAACCCATTGATATATTTCAACACCACTAAAACTCTTCTAACAAAATAACGCCGTTGCCGGGAATCGAACCCGGGTCACCCGCGTGACAGGCGGGAATACTCACCACTATACTACAAGCCCATACTCCAATTAAGGGCTGAATTATGCGCGAACTTGGCCTGACTAAGTTTGGCATCCCATGAGCGTAAATTTTTGCCCACCAAGCAACAAAGGATATTTCCCAACGAACGATTCACAATCTCGGTTTGCCCATTGGTTTTGGGGGTGATAGGCACTACTAAAATCAAGACGAGTATTGGCCATTCACCACAAGCTGCGCCAAAAAAAACTAAGAAAGCGGGTGTCACAGTCAGAAACAATTGAAGGCATTCCATGTAGACGGTAAACCTCACGAAAGAATAACTGGGCGACATGGACGACATCAGTCGTGCGCTTACAAGGAATAAAGTGGACCATCAACAACCACGAAAATAGAATCGTGCCCCCACTGAGTACGGGGAAAACCTAGAACAAAATCCATACTAATAGCCGAACATGGCTGGGAGGGCACCGATAGGGGCCGATATAGTCCAGCGTATGAGGCAGTGCCTTTGGAGACCTGACACACCCGACACCTCGACACAAAGCGAGCCACATCTCGCTGTAAGGATGGGCAAAAGTAGGACCGCTACACTAAGGCGATAGAACGATCACGACCTACATGGCCCGTGCCATGAAGATCAAAAATTAAGTGAAGATGTAAACCACAATCGAGGATACATAAACATACACCTTTAAATAAGAAGCCATCGGCCAATGTGTAATCCGCGTGAGGGGTCAACCACACCTGAGAGAAAATGGGACCAAAAAACCCGTTGGACTCATATAATTCCCAAAGTAATTCAAAACCCGTAATAGAAACTCGTAGATCATGAGGATAAAGGCACGTCGACTCAAGGCATCTGCAAAGCGATTAGAAGTGTCCGAACGATGCTTGAGTACAAAAGTAAACTGTTGTAAGTAAGCCGCCCATGAAGCATGACAATCTACAATATTATCTTGAGTCGCGGGTGACGAAGCAAATCATGGTCCATAAAAAGCACAAATTCGCGATGAAATAAATAATTGTGCCAATAACGGATAGCGCGAACGAATGCGTAAAATTCTACATCGTAAGTACAATAGTGAGTACGATCCCTGAATAATTCTTTGCTAAAGAAAGCCACAGGACGGGCATGCTAACTCAGAGTAGCACTAATACCAAATTTGGAAGAATCGCAAGAGAGCTTGAATGGAATGGAAGAATCAGAGAGAAAGAGGAATGGAGCTGAGATGAGCCGTTGTTTGATAAGGTCAAAGGCGCCGACGGTAGCGGCGTCCAGGTGAAAGATTCTCCACTTAAATAATCGGTGATAGGGGCCGTAATGGAGCTCAAGTGTGAGATAAAGCGGTGATAGAACGAGGCGAGGCCATGAAAACCCTGAGCATCAGTGAAAGAGAGGGGAGTCGGCCAATCCCGAATAATCGCTATCTTAGAGTCATCCACACGAATGTCGTTCAACGAGATATGATAACCAAAAAGAGGACCAACGACGTCATAAATAGGCATTTGTTCGGGGCCGCGTAAAATCTGTCCGTGCGAAGAATAAGGAGGAACAAACAAACATGGCCCAAATGCACTTCAATAGAACGACTATAAATAAGGATGTCGTCAAAATAAGCGACGACACAAGTACAAATAAGAGTGCACAACGTCTGATTCATGACACGCATAAAGGTGCTAGGAGTGTTTGATAGACCAAATGGCATGACTAGCCACTAAAAAGGCCCTCTCGAATCTTAAAAGCCATTTTCCACTTATCACCCGAACGAATACGAATCTGATGATAACCACTCCGGAGATCAATCTTAGTAAATACCATAGCGCCACTCAACTGGTCTAGTAAGTCATTGAGGCGAGGAATTGGGAAATGATAGCGGACTATAATTTTATTAATAACCCAACTATCCACACACATACGCCAGGATCCGTCCTTTTTGGGGATAAGGAGAGCGGGGACAGCACAAGGACTTAGACTTTGATGAACCAAAATGCGCTGTAACAAGTCTTCGACCTGGCGGTGGAGTTTCGTGTGTTCATTGGGGCTCATGCAATAATGGGTTTGGTTCGGAAGAGAAGCGCCCGAAAAAAGATCGATTTGATGCTGAATATCCTGCAATGGAGGTAAACCCACCGGGAGATCGGTCAGAAAGACATCAGAGAATTCCAAGTAACGGGCGCATGGCGGTGGGGGGTAGGGTATCCGATGAGAGGTTAGTGCCCAATAACAAAGAACAATAGGCGCGTGCCGCATTTCCGCGACAAAAGCAGAGTGCGAGAGAAAGAGCACCAGTGCCGTCGGCGGAGTGGAAATGGAACGAGGCGGGGCAGGATGAAGAATAATCTTAATGCCCTGGAAAAGGAACCCATAAGTAATGAGCCGACCATCATATGTAGCGGATCAGTCAAATTGCCAAGGACGACCCAAGAGCAAATGACAGGCGTCTATGGGGACCACATCACACCACGCCGAATCCCGATAAGTGGTCCCAATAGAAAAAGGAACAAGCACGCGACGATCCACGATAATGGGATTCCCCCATTGGATCCAAGCGAGGGAATAGTGTTGGGGATAATGTTCAGCCAACAAATTCAACTTGAGGACGGCATCAGCAGCCACAACGTTCTCACAGGAACCAGAGTCAATAATAAAATGACACACCTTACCATTAACGGTGCAAGTAGACTAAAAAATATGATGACGATGATCCGCCTCAGTAGACGATGCACGAGGTGAATAACAGGTCTGATGGAGAACTAAAGCGAGACCTATATCACCCAACACGTGTTCCTCAACCACAGGCAAAGCATCAATAGAATCGAAAATGGGTGGAGAATCATACTCAAATGGGGAAATATCATCCGTAAGAAGCATACGAGGCACCCCCGATTTGGGATAAACCTCCTGGCAATGGCCCCGTTCACCACAAGAAAAGAAACGCAAGTGGGAAAGGGGTCTGTGCGGGGCTTCTGAGGGGCGCTCGAGTGTGGGAATAGCCAGGACGGAGCCAGGTGCCTGAGGCCGTGAACCTGGGGTGATAGAGCTAGGAGAATGGCGCAAAAATTGTTGCTCCAACAAAAGGGCGCATTGGTGTGCTTCGAAGACTGAAAGGGGAACAAAGAGATTCAAAGTGTCCTGAAATTATAGAAATAGCTCCCAGATAGAGCGAGAAACCAGGTAGTTGCCATATTCGCGAAGATCGACACTCACGATGAGCTGGTAAAATCCCTCTGAATATTGATCCACCGTGCGCGACCCTTGGTGTAAATTTTGGAGACGTTGGTAGAGGGTGCGTGGATAACTAAATGGGAGAGACTCACGCTCAAGATGTTTATGAAATTTTTCCCAAGTGGAGATACGAGGCTTACCCTGGCGTTAATGAATGTTTTTCAATTGGTGTCACCAGGCGGACGTGCGCCCACAAAAATATGTGGCGATAAGAGACACACGTCGATTATCCGGTACAACTTTGAAGTCCAATAAACCCTCCAGAGAATTAAGCCAATCCAAAAACTCCACAGGATCAAGGCCGTCGAAAATTCATGGAATATTCAATCAAAACCCCATCTCCCATCGGCGATCATCCTCACCATGAGATTTCTTGTGTGGTGCTAATGGGGTGAACGGATTCACCATGGAGACTATTTCATCCTCGTCGTCGTCAAACATGGTGGTGGGGACGGAGGGCAGGGCGCCCCGCCCAAATCCGGTCCTCAACAACCGTGGCCCCCTCCAGAACCTAGGCGCATTGCGCCGCGTGCATGGTTGTCATGCTCGCTGGGTCCCTGGCCAACCAACGGCAACCGTATCTCTTCAACAGCCGCAGATAAGATTTCGAACGGATGGCTCAACATTGCAATATCGGCATCACGCTTTTCTTCGGCAAGGGCTACCGGATCACATCATGGAGGCATGTCGATAGGATCGTAGCTGGTCTGCTGATACCAACTGACGTAGCGAAAGTGTAAAATAAAGAGAGACTTGAGAGAACACTATCGTGTTTTTATTTCTTAATCAAAATTCAACAACCCTAATGATAAAATAACGTGAACCTTAAATAGTAAAGGTAATAGGAAGCCTACTAACCATAGGGCTCTTACAAGAATAGAAAGAAATACATATAAATAAATGAAATTAAATAAATATTGCAGCTAAAAATAAATGAATAAATAATAGATAAGCTTGAACAGACAATCTTGCTTCTCCAAAAAAGCCAACTCAATCTCATCTCTATCAAATATTAAAATAATATAACACATAATAATGGAAAAGATTACAGTGCCTTCAAGGCACCATGCCCCCCACCCCACTACATTTACAATCATAGATATTTTAATATAGAAAGCCTAAAATTGATCTAATGGTCCATATTAAGTGAAGAATGGTGCCGCGAAGGCACTGTAGAAGTTTCCCATAATAATATGTGAAAACTCCTTTGTAAGTAGATCGTTTTAAACCAACGTTGAATTCTTACCCTAACTAAACAACTTTGAATACAAGATAAATCAATATACATAAATAATGAGTCATAAAATATAAATAAGTGTAGAGAGGCAAATAAATTAAAATATTAAAATAATGTTATTAATCAAGAGAAATTTACTAGAATAAAGAATTTCCAACAATTTCCCCTTTTCCCTTTCTGGATAAAAATATATCAACTATCACTGAGTTGAAAAACAGACCTCCCTTGAATAAGAATCTTGCTAATAAATAGTCAAGGTGATGGAACAATGCTAGCAATGTCAACCTTAAACACAAAGGAACTAACATATTAATTAAAATCAAATGACAATATTAATTACCCAAACATCCAAAAACCAAATAAACACAAAAATATGAAATACTCGAAATAAAAATAATCAAGGACTTTATCTATGATCTTATTGTGTCACTCACCTAGATTCCATAACCAATTCACAAGATCTAACAATTAATCTAAGAGCTAAGGTAAAATTCATAAAATGAAGAACAAACATGAAATTGAAGAACAATCATGAAATTAAAGAACAAGCATGATATTAAAGGAAATCTTACTTGAATTAAGGAAAGGAACAACAAACTTGAAATGATAGAAGCAAATATAAAATCCAAGTGATGTCTTGAATTCTTCTTGAACTTACAAACCCAAGGAAAAGCTTGAAACTAAATCTAAAATCTATAGAGAGAAATGTAATCCCAAACCCATGCTTGAGTTGGGAGAATTGGGGATTCTTTCCAAAATGAGAGTTGTGTCCTATTTATACTAGGCTTAATTGGGGTTAAATGGGTCAAATTAGCCTTAAAGGCTTGAATTTCAGGGGTTGATCCGAATTTACACCCTGGCTTGAGGTTTGGCGCGATCTGGCACGAGGTTGGACGCGAGAATGGGTGCAAGCTTAAGGCGCTGGGCAGGGGGCATTGGCGTAGGCAGGCGCGACTTTGGGCGCTGGAATGGGCGTGCGAATGGCACCAGGCATGCGCCCGCTTGCGCCAAGAGTGCTGGCGCAGATTTGGACGTGGCTGGGCACGCCTTGGTTAACATTCCAGAATGTTTGCCATTTTGGAGCTTGCTCTTGGCACCGATTTTGGCACGCCTTGGCTTGAGTTTTGAGCCTCAATGCCTTGGCTTGGATTCAAATAATTGACCCACTTATTAAATGAGGATTTTGAACATAAATACCCAAGAATATCACCAATCCTCAAATTAATTGAACCTATTTACCAAATTAAGTATAAAATCATATAGAAACATGAAAAACAGCAAAATGAGAAAACAAATGAATAACTTAACAAAACTTGACTCAAAACTACTAAAAACAACATAAAACTCTAATTAAAAATACGAGAAAAACACCACAATTATATGCAAAACAACATCCAAAAACCAAATAAACACAAAAATTATCTAAGAATGAAAAAAAACTCCAATAAATCAACCACTGGTTCTACTAGTTTAACCAGCACCTGTAGACCTCCTAGCAGAACGATTGGGAATAACAACATCTCTCACTATAACAATCCGCTCTTTTTCCTTAGCGAGCAGCAGCAACAGCATAACTATCATCTTGATCAAAATCTCTAGCTCTTGAACTAACATCAGCCTCTCCAACAATAGTGTCATCAAATGTCACATCAACATCTCCATCTTTTCCCACTTTTGACTAAAATTCAAAAAGAGATCATCCTTATAAAAATCATGCAAGGCAAAGACACCGGTGAGATGATCCGAGAACTTATAATCTGATGTTCAATCAAGGCAAGATAACCTTATAAATCCGAATAAGAAATAGGAACAGAAGGAACATCAGGAGAAGGCAAATAAAGATGAATGTTAGCAACATTCCCAATAAGACTGGCACCATCAAAGAGACCACTATCAGTCTCATCTTTAGAAAAAACAAGGGACAAATCAAATACTTTGGGTTGAAGACTAATGCCAAAGAATTTAGGCTCGACACTGAAATGCTCTTCATTTAATGAGGTGCGGCCTTGCTTTCTAACAGTGGATAAATGAGAGATGAGAATGATAAACCACATTTGGTAGCAATAGACGTAGCAAACTTAGTAACCAGCTCAAAAATATTTTGACCAAAATTAAACCGTATTCATGTACCAATCTTGTACAAGACTTGCTCCTAGGGTTTAGTCAATGTTGTGGCTACCTTGTGCAACATCGAGTACAGAGAGGTTACCTTAGAGTTGGGAAATTGATTAGGCCAATATTGCCAGTAAAAAATGAGCAACCTCATCAAAATTATCACAGTGGCCCCCTTCTCAAAACCATCTTTGCCAAACCACTCGTTAATAGTATTTGAAGTAAAACGGACCTTTCCTCTTACATACACCTGCCCATAATTCTTAGATAACCTATTTGAAATAAAAGGAAGCAAATTGACATAAAATTCAAGCACAACATCTCACAAATAAGGAATGGTGGTTCCAACAGTGGAAGTCAACCCTTTTTCCTAAAGAATTTGTTTAGATTTCTTGCCTCAAACACCACATGATCAACCCTTCTTTCATTAATGAGAGCATGGTGTTGAATGGTACTAAAACACTCAGTAGAATGAGAATAAAAATGATAAGAAAAGGTAGAACTTAGCTCAATGTCGGAGTCAGAGTCATACCCAGAGGTAACACTATCATCAACATTCTTCTTAACATCACCAACATCCCCATCCATTGGCTCGTCATCCTGAACATCTTCATTTGGATTTGAAATGAAATCCTCATCGGAAGGCCGTGGACGGGGAATAGTCAGAGTTGGTGCTGGTCAAGGAGCACGGACAAACATTGCGAACATGAGTCTTCTTCAGTTTCAGCAAGAAAGAGGTGAGGGGTGCCTCATCATCAGATAACCCCTCTTCACTAGAAACTACAATAAGATTAGAATCAGGTTGTACCATATTTTAAGGAGTGATTACATGTGGATGAATTCTAAATTGCAAAACATCTTCATTCTCTGAATCAGGGAAAAAATATTTTGTGGAATCTCAGCCACTCCAGCCAGCTCACCTCCAGGAAAAGCATAATCAGAATCATCACTATCAGACTCATCAACCAGACCTTCTTCAATAAAATTTATACCCTCGAGAGGTATTTTTCTCCATTTCCCAAGATTTCTCTTTGGCACAACATCCTCAAGGCATCCAGGGGTAATCCCAAGCAACCAGAGAGCACTTAAGCGTGGGATTTCCCCATTGTGCCAAACACCTAATTAATAAACCCTTTCATTTCTGCATGTGGGTCTTAAAATACCAAAGTAGGGACCAGATATAGGACACCAAAAAAGGTAAATTGGTAGCAACTTCAAGAATTAGCTGGTATCTGTTCATTTATTGGTTTAGAATCATCAACACTGGACTCAACAAGTGGCAATGAAGAAAGCTCAGTACGAATGCCTAACAAAACTTACCGGGGTAGAGATGACGAAAGGTCAGTTTTTGGAGAGATCATAGAAGATGGTAAAGACGGAGAAGATGATTCAATATCTACAGACGCAGTGGACTTCATTATCACTAGAGGAGAAGAAGAAGGATTAGGTGGAGAGGTTTTCTTCGGGCTTCCAAATATGATTTTAAAGCTGGACACCACCTTTTCCATTACTTATACAAAAAAGAAAAAGAAGAAGAAGATTAGATATTTTTAGGAGGGAGAGAAAAATAATGAGAAAATTGAGGTAATAGGATAAAACAACATAGCATATAAATAAACAAGAATATACCTTAAGAGACCCACTTACCCTCAATCTTGCCCACTAAAACCCTAACTTAAAATTAAGATGGAAAATAAAATAAATATATAAAACTAAACCATTAATTAAGGTAAGAAATAAAACTACTTAGTAAAAGAAATAAATCATCAAACATAGTAAGTATTAACCATAAGATTATTGACAAAACAATTGCCGTGATTAGTCATTCTTTTCAACCCAACACACTGTGTATATAACACCATAAAACAAGAGGTCTCAGCTTAGATTGAAAACTTGAGAGAGAGAAACAAATTCTTTCCAAGAGCACGTTCTACATATATATTCAATCATACGAATAAACTTCACCAAACATACACGTCCCAATTTATGTCTACAAAAAATGAGCCTAAATATAAAAATCACATAAAAGGTTCGTTGCTGCAATAAAGTGTTTTCCCTAGTGTGACGACATCTTTGCCGACATTCGTCAAAAAAGTTAATGAATTGAAAATCATTTACCTAGTTAATGACACAATCATTTTAAGTTGTATATACAGATTTTGTATTTTGTGTGTGGGAGTAAAAGTACCTCCACTTTTGAAGGAATATGAAATATATACATCTCATTATATCATATTGATCATTAATTTGAATTAGCAATGCTTCATCCCTTTGAGGATGGCTAGGAATTCTTGAATATCACAAGATATTCATATTGAAAGAAAAGGGAGAAATGCATGTTTCTGCAAAAGACATTTTTCAAAATATTCAAACCCTTTTGACACCACGTCTTGGAAAACAAGCAACCTCCTGCAATAGAGAACCATGAAAACCTATATGAGTTATGAAAAGAAACGCATGTTGCGACTGGTAATGGAGATACAATATTTCGATAATATTTATTAAACAACACATAATCCAAGATATTTTCTTAATCCGGAAAACCCCTCAAAGTCTAATGCTTTGTGAAATGTCGGCAAGTTGGTTTTGTATTCTTATATGATCAATACAAATAAAATCTCTCTTGACCAAATCTTGGATGAAGTGTGCCTAATGTCTATGTGTTTTGTGAGAGAGTGTTGAACTTAATTTTTCGAGATATCAATTACACTCGAGTTTCACAGAGAATAGTTAAGACATCACTATGTAGACCATAGTCTTCAGTTATTTGATTCATTTAAAGTAACTGGGCACCCGCACTACCACCAGCTATATATTCAGCTACTGTTGTGGATAAAAACACATAATTTTACTTTTTACTATACCAAGACACAAGGTTATTCTCTAGGAAAGAAAAAAGGCTCCCAGTAGTATTCTTACTATCATCCACATCACCAACCAAATCTGAATTAGTGTACCCTACAAGTTTAGTGTTAATATCCTTAGTATACCAAATTTCTAAATCACAAGTACCAACAACATATTGAATAATGAGTTTTAGGGCTTTTAGGTGAGAAACTTTTGGTTTTGCCTGATAACAAGCACATAAGCATACACTATATATGATATATGGTCAACTAATAGTTAAATAGAACAAGCTTCCTATCATACTTATATACAACGTGTGATCAACACCTTCAACAACATCATCTCGAGACAATTTCTGACTCGATATCATAAGAGTTTTCATGTGTTTAGCAATATATAGACCAAATCTTTGAACAATGTTTCTAGCATATTTAGCTTGTGACACAAAAATACTATCAAAAGTTGTTTAATCTCAAACCTAATAAAAATGATAATTCACCATCTTATCAATAGTAGAACCAAACAAGATATCATCAACATAATTAACATGCCAAGCTTGATTTTCATTATAAACAAGGTTTTATAAATTTCACCACATTAGAAATTCATTTGAAGTAAAAAACTGAGTCATATCATACTAAGCTCTCGAGGCTTACTTAAGACCATAAAAGGCTCTTTTAAGTTTATAAACAAAGGGAGGCTGTTCAAAAATGATTCTTCACTTAAAATGCCATTAAAAAAGCACTTTTTATATCCATTTGGTGAAGTATAATATATAAATGACAAGCAACATCAAGCAATAATCTAATCGACACCTTCAACATATCTAAAACCTTGAGCAACCATATGATCTTTTCTTCTGTGTATGTTTCTAACTCGCCGGTTTTGTTTTTGAAAATCCATCTAGTCCCAATTACATTTCTAGAACTAGATTGGGCAACTAAGTATCATACATCATTCTTTGCAAACTGATCAAGTTCCTTCTGCATCAAATTAATCCAGAATTCATCCTTAAGGGCCTCCTCTACCCTTTTAGGTTCTCTAAGTGATATAAAGCGACATACAAACCAATTTTATCATCTCCTTGAAGTTGATTTTATTTATTCGTGTACTCCTCTCATTCATAGCCCCTATTATCTTTGAAGTAAGATGATTCTTCTATATCTTGAGGGAACAACCTTATAAAGAGGATTTGAGAGCTCTTTAGGTGTAGAGTCATCCTGGTCAGAATTTGACTTGGAGTTTTCTGTAGTAGGATCAGTCAGAGACTGTAATGTCTATTTTGTTGTTGTTGCTCGTGTTGGAACATTACCAGTCCTTTCCAGATCTATTCCTACAGATTTGTTCCCACAAATTCACTAGACACAAGAATTAGATCAACAGATTGAGGACTTCAAATAAGATCATACACACCAGATAAATCATCAAACGTAACATTTGCTAACTCAATTATGGTGTGTCTTAAGATTAAATACCCTATATGCACGAATATAGATAAAGTAGCTAAAAACACACACTTAAACCGCTTTGAATCGAACTTTGCTAGGTAAAACCTATCATTGAAAACATATCACACACAACCAAACACATGAAATTATTTTAGGTTTGGTTTCTTTCGCATGATAAGCTCATAAGGATTTATATGAGTACTAATCCTAAAATACACTCTATTTGAGATATTATAGGTGAAGTTTAGAGCTTTAGTCCAGAATCTCGTGAAAGATTATTTGAAATCAACATTATTAGGTCATTTCCTGAAAAGACCTATTTTTGTGTTCAGTTATACCATTTGTTGTGGCATGATAAGAGAGGAAAATTAATGAGAAAAACCATATTTATTACAAAATTAAAGAATGAAGAATTTTTAAACTCCTTGCCATGGCCAGACCCAATTCTGCCAATATTCACACCATATTTAATGTTAATGGGTTTAGACATATTTCTAAAGAACCCAATAGTTTCTATTTTTTCACCGAAAAATTCATTTCTATTAAACTGTGAATAATCATCATCAACAACAAATGGATATTTCTTACTACCAATACTTTCTACCTCGATTGGACCCATGAGCTCCATATGAAGGAGTTAGTAAACATGAGGTATTGAAGTTAGACATGTCCATACGGTTTGAACCGCCGGTTCAGTTTCGACAGAAATCTCGAACCGAAACCGAATCGTGAACCCGGCCGATTTCTGGTGATTTGCAAACCACCAGTTCACGGTTTGGTTTTGACCTTTTTTTTTTTTTTTTTCCTTTTTAAACATTTAAAATTCATTTTTCTTTGGTTTTTTCCTACATTTATTTATTTATTTTATATTTTATTAAAAAATATAATAAAATAAGTGAGAAAATAGAAATAAATAACACTTTGAATTAATTCAGAACCATTAAAAAGAAATTAAACCTTAACTACTATTTAAAATATTTGATGTTAAAATAAGAGATTTTAATTAGAATATTTGAGATTTTTGAAGTTAGTTTTTTTTTAATCTTTTTATTATAATTTTTTTTTTAAAATGTATGAGATCAAATGAGAAAATAGAACTAATACTTTAAGATTTTGAATTTATTAAAAAAATGTGAAATTGAACCATTTAGAATATTTGAAGTTAAAATAAAAAAAAAAATTATTAGAAGAATTTTGAAATTTTGAAGTTAAGTGAGAAAATAGAACTAATACTTTGAAATTTTGAATTTATTAAAAAAAAAAGTGAAATTGAACCATTTAATATATTTGAAGTTAAAATAAAAAAAAAATTATATTAGAAGAATTTTGAAATTTCGAACTTAATTAAGAAAATAGGAATAATATTTTGAATAAATTCAAAAAAAATTAAAAAGAAATTGGACTTGAACTATTTTCAAACATTTGAAGTTAAAATTTGAGATTTTAATTTCAAATAATTGAAGATAGTTGTCTACGTATCATTTACCTTGGGAATCAAAGTCCACGTAGTTCTCACTTACCTTAGGAATCAGAAGCGGTGGTGCGGGGGGTATCATGCTCATCCGTTTACCGACTCGTTGCTAGATCTCGTATCATAATACATCTTGCTCTCTTCATCTTCACTAAGAATATTTTTTTGTTTCTATCGATCGGCGTTGACCCAGTCATGAAACAACATTTGATACTCGAGATTGTGAGGTTTAATGTTGGATCTCCGCTGGTTCATCATGTACCCCCCTTCATTGAATGACTGTTCGACTGAAACCATTGATACGGGAACGGCCAATATCTCCCTTGCAATGATGTTAACAACGCGATAAAGTGATTGCCGCGATGACCACCAATTCAAAATATCAAACTCGTTGTCGGATAAATTTCCCCCCTACGTTCCATACTCAAAAGCCGTTGTTATATAAGCTTCAAGTTCTCGATAAGGGTTAGAACCGAATGAGTAAAATGAACGCCCCATTCATGATCTTTTTTGTTTCAAAAAATTCTGAAATCTCTCAATTTCATCGTCGCCGTCACCACTTCTAGTAGAAGTTTGTCGCCCAAAAGTACTCCCATGAAGAGGACCATCAAAATTTTTACTATATTCTTTAAATATATAAAATAAAGACTTTTTCACATTTGAATAATATTTTCAATGGAAGGATATTTAAACTCTTCAAACGGAATTAAAGCATCATAATAACTGTCAAGATAAAGTTCTAAATCACTTTCTCTATTATTAAGATATAATAATGTAGTAACTAAAAATATATTTGGAATGCAATAAAAATACTTCAACCATTTTTGCTTCATAGAAACAGCACATTCTTCCAATCATTCATTTTCATGTACTCCCTAAAGATGAATGCAATTTTAACAGAATATTCAACAATAATGTGAGAAGTAGGATAATAAACACTGGAAAATAAATTAGTATCATCATTAAAACCTTTAATTTTTTTTTCAAATAATTAAATATAGTCCATTGGTTTGTATATAACATAATTCCAGTTTCCTGTTGGCCAATAAACAAACTCAAAACTAACATAAATTTAGGATTAGTATGAAATATATTTGGAATTATAACACTAAATTAATTAAGTTTAGGAAGGCTTGATAATTAAAGACACTTAGTAAATCATTAAATTTGCAAAGAGGACGATGTAGAATAGAGAGATTATAGAAGATGATAGATTGGTGTTAGAGAAACGAGTTGGGAATGAGAGGGGTATTTATAGGAGTGAAAAGAAGAAAACAGGCGGGAGAACCGCCGGTTTTAGACCAAACCGTCCGGTTTTAATTCAAACTGGCAGTTTGACCAACGGTCATTTCATCTCGACCATTGATCATCAACAACACTTGATCTTGACCTTTGATTTCAAACCAGACGTTGATCGCGCCCAACAGATATATTTTGACCGGTTGAACCGGCGATTCAACTGCCAGTTTGAACCGACCATTTTTTTTAAATTCTCAAACCGGAAGTTTACGGTTGGAAAAAAGGAGGAACCGGAACCAGATCGCCTTAACGGTAGTTTCGCTGGTTCCAGTTCAAACCGTGGTTAAGGGTTTCTCCAACCGTTGATCGGCGGTTTGGCCAGTTCGCCCGAATCGATGGGCATGTCTAATTGAAGTGTTCGATCACTGGGTGAGACACTCTGGATTGCTTACACTTCTGACATGTTTTTTATCACCGACTTGAGAATGCCTTTCACAGTTTCATTTTTTACCAGATTTCCCATCATCTTGTAATTCACATGTCCCATCCTTTGGTGCCATAGTTTAGACTTAGAAGGCTCAGCCATTTGGCACACAGTCTTGCTACTTGGTAGCAATTGTCAGCAGTCCCGGTCCCAATTAGTATGCACGTGTTTAACTGGTTAAAAACTTCACACTTATCATGATTAAACCTTATAAATAGATAATCATCGAGCAAATGACCGATACTAATTAAATTAGCTGCCAGTCCTTTGACAAGTAGCACATTTTTGGCCTACGTAACCCCTCAACATTTATAGTTCTCTTTCCAATGATATATCCATGCATGCCTTTACCATATTTAATTTTTCCACCATTATATTCCTCAAAATTTTGTTAGATAGTCGACTGCCCCATCGAGAACACCCGTTATCAAAGTACCATGATTCGGTAATATTTGATTTGAGAGAAGTATAAATCACATTGCACTTGATATTAGACTTTCTAACCCACACCGTTTTGGACTCTGGAAGATGAATGTAGGTCCTGCTATTGGTGTTAGAACTGACTGACATTAAATCTGTCTCCTGTATTTATGAATGATAAAAATTTCTCTTCACTTCGAGCTTTTTATAGAATGGTATGATATATCCATGTTTTGAACAATGGTGTCAAATATAGCGACGCTTTCGTCACTTGGAGGTTTTCAGAAAAACTGGCCCTTTTGAAGAGTTGGTGTTATCACCTTACTTGACAAATGTTATCTTAAAGCCAATACTAGTCTTGAAAGATGATTCAATTGACAAAATCTCATCAAGTGTAACCATCCAAGTGTTCGGTTTCTTTAATGTTAGGAGAACCATTGAGAGTTTAGACTTTGTTGTATCCAGCTCTTCTTCTCGTTTGGTGAGTAACATTTCTAGGCATAGAGTCAAAACCTATTGTTCTATGTTGGCTAGAACAATATCTCATTCTCCTTTATAAATATCTTCCCTTTTTAAACCAGTTTGATCCAGTTTTGATATAGTTTTTCATAGACAATGGCAAAGTCTTCAATATAATCGATATCCACAACAACCGAAGAGTTAAGACATACAATATTAGTAATATTCTCATTGTCATCATAAACAACACAATTATCATATTCAGTGATTTCATCGTCTTTACCATCACTCATAGAAATCATGTTTTAGATCTACTGTGCATAGTGTCAGCAAACTCATGTTTGTAATATCCAATACCACTATATTCATGGCGTTAGACATTGTGAACTTAGAGCTATACAAATTTAGATCTTCAGATTTGGATCCAGTGGGAGTTTCATTCTTCTTTTGAAAATTGTGTGGACTTTTTGGAGAGTGTCCAAGTGTTCTTTGAGTTGAACTTTCAGAGATGGGTTTGCTTTGGTTCATCAGCTTCTTTAGGTTATTCTTCCTTTTGAAAAAACCCTAAATCTTCTAGTGATGAATGAAACTCCATCGTCCTCAAATTTAGTAGTTTCAGCTTCATGATTAAGAGCAAAAAGATCAAGATCTTCAACTTTAGGAGTAGGGGCAAAAACTAAGGTAATGTTTATACCCTTAGGTTGCTTCAACTAGTGTTCCATATCAAACGTTTAAAGAGAGCCAACAAGTTCATCAAAGCTCATGGTTGAAGTATCCTTAGCTTCCTCAATAGAAGTTATCTTCATGTTAAATCTTTTAGTAGGAGACCGAGAAATCTTGCTTATAAGTCTTTCGTTCGAAACGGGATTGTATAAAGACCAAGAATTATTGGCAATATCAAACAACTTTGCACTGTAATTAGTAATGCTCTCGCTCTATTCCACTCTCAATCATTCAAACGCAGTTGAGAGCAGTCTTAGTTTAGTTCGCTGAACCTATTTCGAACCTTGACAGTAGAGTTGTAATGCATCCAATGCTTTTTTCGCTGCTGGGAAACTTGTAATGATTCAGCATAGGTTGGTGTCAACAGAGTTATAAAGAGCATTTAACACTTTGGCGTTTGCATTTGCAAGAGTCCTCTGGCTCAACTGATCTCATCTTTTGGGATAGCGTCCATGGTGCATCATCACACCTTGGTGGTCCGAGCGACTGAGTATCAATTATCATGCTCTCTTGTCTATGGTTTTGAGATGCGCATGCACCTTACTTCCCAGATTGCATATATGGATCCATCAAGGGTTCGGTGGGTAACATTATACAAAGTATTCATAATTCACTTACAATATAGAGTAAAAAATGATCAACAATTAGTAACGTCAAATGATTGCTCTTGATGCAAATTGAAAGATCTGTAGGCCACAAATACTTAGTAAAAAAATTTATAGACTGAATGTTAATCAAGGTGTTGGAATCACTAGACTAACATTCAATATAATATGCAGCGAAAAATAAAAAACCCATAAATAATTGTCCTATTAGTTAAAAACCCATAGGATGTGACCTTAAGTCAGAAAAGGTATTACTAGAAAAACTAGATCGTTATACACTTTGGATATTAAAGTAATATTATATCTAATAATATATGAAAACTCATTGATAAGTAGATTATTTCAAATTAGTGTTGGATTGTCAGTAAAACTTTCAAGATATCACTGGATGATCTTGAAGAAAACTAACAAAATAGGACATACGTATTTTTTGTCTTTTCTAAAAGTGTAGACAGGAAGTCTCAAAACTTATCTTGTATACATAATCCGTATTTTTAACTTTTAGAAGACAACTAATATATCAAAAGCAAATTATATTAATATCTTGATATTTTAAAAACAGATAATACAAAAATAATACTTTCTTATAACTAAAAAAACCTTACCCTAATTAAATAACTCAAAATACAAATCGATATACAAATATAAAGAATCATAATATATAAATAATTTTAGAAAGATAAATAAATAAAAATATTAAAATAATAATAATAATACAGTGAAGTCGATTGGAATTAAAATCCCCATCAAACACTTTGGATTAATTCATCTTAGTGGTTTAAAATTCGGCTAGCTACACCCGGGTTGAGATAATTGTCCTAATTGGTGGTAAAATAAAATATCATGTTGTTCGACAAGGTATCATTCAAGACCAAAAAACTGGGTCAAGATGCTATACAATATATATATATATATATATATATATATATATATATATATATATATATATATATATATATATATATATAATAATAATAATACAGTGAAGTCGATTGGAATTAAACTCCCCATCAAACACTTTGGATTAATTCATCTTAGTGGTTTAAAATTCGGCTAGCTACACCCGGGTTGAGATAATTGTCCTAATTGGTGGTAAAATAAAATATCATGTTGTTCGACAAGGTATCATTCAAGACCAAAAAACTGGGTCAAGATGCTATACAATATATATATATATATATATATATATATATATATATATATATATATATATATATATATATATATTGTATAGCATCTTGACCCAGTTTTTTGGTCTTGAATGATACCTTGTCGAACAACATGATATTTTATTTTGTTCATTTTGACAACATTTGTGATTCTTATATGAAGTATTTTTTGCATCTTTTATTTATCTTCGGGACAGAACTGTTGTTAGGTCGGACTAACGGATCATTTGTTAGGCCAAAATTTCATATCAATACATCATAGTACAAAATCAGTACATTATAGTGAAAAACCAATATATCATAGTACAATTACATCATATTATAAAAATCAATACATCATAACATGTGTCAGAGATTTATGAGAAATCAATACTTTCGATTACAAGAATCAATATATCATAGTACAAAAATAAATACATTATAGTATCGGGTTAGATAGCCTAACGGATCATGACCCATCAATCTGGCTTAACACAAGTGTTAGTCTTATCTTTGATAACTAAAATGTATTGCAAATACTTAAAAGTGATACCTAATAAATGATTATATTAGTTAATCTAGCTAATAAATTGTACTATTGACTTATATAGAAATATCTGGTAAATATTACAGCTAATAAATATGAGTGTCTAAATGATCAATAAGGACACTAACACAATTAATTATTTAATAATTTTTGTGTTAATATTATAAAATTATATGGTGAATATATTGAATAATTAAAATAATATTTAAGAAATATTAGTTGTTATATAAAATTAAATTAAATTCAACTTGCCTTACTAAATAAATATCACTAATAGTTTATCATTAAATTAGTTCTAAATAGTTTTTGTATCGAAATGAATGATAAATACACTTTTTTTATACATTAAGGACAAAAATGTTATTTTAATCAACTTTTCAATTCTATATTATCAAAAGGCTTCTATGTGGACCTTTTTCAAAATGAAATTTGAGACCTAAAAATTAATTTAAAATTTTATTTATCAAACAATTAAATTATATAATTTGATTAGTTAATTCTCTAAATTTGGTAAAAATCCTTAATTTCTACTCAAATTTCTATCTTCTAAACACACCAATTCAATTCCTAGATGTACTAGCGTACGTCTATCAATTACTGCCATCTAAAAATACACTCATTGGTTTCATAATTATAACACATTTTTTTTTTCTTTTTTGAGTCATAAAATTATAGCACATTTTTCATGTTTTTTCATATTTTCATTTATATGCTCTATTTAATGCACATTAATATCAACAACCAATAAATTATTAGCGTAAAAGTAAGGATATAATTAAAAAAAATAGATAAAATTAATTTTTTTTAACTATATTAATTATTTTTATTAATTAATGTGAAAATAAAAATTTCCAAACCCCCCCCCCCACCCCCCCCTTTTTTTTTCTCGATCAATTAATAAAAAAAAATTAAATACTTTTTTTCTTTTGGAAAATCTTTATTACTTAGAGCATCTTTAACGACAGGTTTTGGAAAGGGAAGGGGAGGGGGTGGGGGAATGGGTTAAATGGGGAGGGGCTGGTTGGGGGAGGGGAAGAAGGGAGGGGGATAAGCCGATGGAGGGGAAGGAAAAAAGGGAACAAAAAAAAAAAACGAAAGAGAAGAAAGGGGGGGGTGGGCGGCAACTTGCCCCCCTGGCCAATCAGATGGGCACGTGCACTGCACGCGCCATGTAGAGAAGTGGGGCTTGGGGCCCCACCTCAGCAAGTTGACCGGTCCTTCTTCCTTTTTTCCCCCCTTTTTTCTTCCCTTTTTTTCTTTCTTTGGTTCCTTTCTTCTTTGATTTTGTCCGCCTTGGTGCGTTGTTGTAGTTTATATATATTATATATATATATATATATAATATATATATATATATATATATATATATATATATATATATAATATATATATAATTAAAAAAAAGAATTTATTGTAATAAAATAAGTTCTTAAACCTAAAAAATATTAAAATTTAATTATTAATTAAAATTTTAAAGTACTCATAAATATTAATTATAAATGAAAAAAAAAATCAAGAATAGAGTCGTTTCATGATTTCACCTACTTTCCTGAAATTTAAGATATGATCGAAGAAATGGAGACGAGGTACGTTTGGTGGAAAGCAATAATTTATGGGGATAGTTTTTTTTTTTGGATGAAGAACGTGGATTGATCTGTATTGATGCCACTATCAATAATAATGTCTATCCAGCCTATGTAAAGTCCAAACATCTGTCTACAAATAATTATGTGGTAAATGTTGGTTTCATTGAATTACTAACTTTTTTTCTTAATGAAGGAATACGGTGATAATGCATCACGCAGATATTATTTGTATGACGTGCTATCATTGTGTAAGAAGATGGAAGCAACTTTCAATTGATGCATTCTCAATGTATTAGTACTCAAATGTGTAATAAAATGGGATTGAAATTACCTTAGTGTGAGTGCGCAAATATGTATATGTTTAATTTTTAATGTTTGAATTTGTAACGTTTATTATTATTTATTTAATCAAATTGCATGTTTTCTTTTATCTTACCGATCTCACCAGGAAGCTTATTTTGAGGCTTATTTTCAAATAATTATAAATTATTATTAATTTAATAGATTTAATAAATTAATATTATAAATAAAAAAAATTATATATATATTATATATATATATAATTTTTATATTCATAAAATATTTTATAGATATAGATAAATATAATTGTATTGGAATATAAAAAGTATAAATGTAATTAATAAGAAATATGTAGAACCATAAAAAGTAAGTTTGTTGATAGGGTGAATAAATGAGATAAAAAAAATAGGGAAGAGGATGAGGAGAGGAATGAGCGTGAAGTGAGATGTACTTTTGGTGATGTGACAGAGCGAAAACTTACAAAAGCAAAAGCAGAAGGGATGGAGAGGGTATAAAGATGCTCCTATCATCAAATATTCTCTCATCATGAACATATATAATCGAGTAGATGACCCCATGAACCATACTTTGTTTCCATGCGGGTGACACACGTGTGCCTCTGTCATTCCTTGGGATTGAAACTATGATAATAAATGATAGAATACTTTATTTACCAAATTAAAAGTATATAATTTTTCTTAATTCTTATCGGAGTATTATACATTTAATCTGGACCAACTTAATTAGTCTTTTGAAATTCTCAAGGGATATAGGTTCTGGTTGACGTGATTCAAATAGCTGATAGCTGATAAATGATAGTTGATAGTTGGTAGTTGATTTCCAATTTGTGCTTGGTAAATTAGTTGATTAAAATAGCTGATTGAATGTTAATTTACCAATATATACATGATTAAAAAATATAAAATATTATACATAAAAAAAAAGAAATATATAAAAAAAAGAAATAAAATGATAATAATTAATGAACACTTTCCAAAAAATTATTTTAAAAAAAAGAAAAATACTTGAAAAATAATTAAAAAAATAATTATAATAATAAATAAAAAACTTAAATTATGACTAATAAAAATATTTTCGTAAAATATAAAGTAATATATTAGTTCATAAATAATATATTTTTTACAATATAAAAGGATAAAAAAATAATTTTACCAAATAATGTAGGAGCTTATTAGAAAAAAGTTACGATTTGTAATTTTTTCTGAACAGGAGTTTATTAATGAGAATAAGCTATCAGGAGCTTATTCTTTGTTCTTACCAAGCAACCTAAAAGTACTTATTGTGATGGAATAAGTTATAATCACTTTCAATAAATTCAACCAAGCAGGACCAGGACTATAGTATATCTAGACCAACTTAATCGGTCTTTTGAACTCAACTAGTTGTAGGGATATCGTATTTTCAAATATTATTAATTGACTTTTCTAAACCTATATGCCAATAGAAATTGCTCCATTAATTTGGAACATTGGAGTACTATATCTCAAAGTAAAGCCTTTTCTCATATTAATAAATAATTGAAAAATGTTATGAACTAAAATCTGTGGGCCGATATCAAATGTTCATTACATTATTCTAGAAATAATATTATGCGGTAAATAACTGAAAAAGATTATGATCTGATATCTGTGATCGAGAACAAAATGTTCATTACATTTTTTTAGAAATAATATTATGTTTCCACATAAAATTTTGATGGAATTTTTTTTATTGTTTATATTGATAATTTACCGGACATAGAACTTACATGGCAGTCGAAACAAAGTCAAAAAAATTGATATCCAGGTAGAAACCGAGCTTTGCCACTTACGATTATCCTAAAAGAAAACTTATCGACGAAGGATCAATGTCCAGACAACTTAAGAAATGGGTGACGAAGAGTTGGGAAAGGCATTCATAATAACACGTGAAACCACCTGACTGTACCATCACCACAAAATTCGTTTCAAATGCTCATCATGCATGTGCTGTTAGCATACAACATGAATACAAACAACAACTATATAAGTATGAACATATTGCCATCTCAGAAATGGACAAAATCACAGCTGTACAAGATGACAAGTCGAGAGAACCGTTGCAAGGGTCCAACTAGCTCTACATTGTCGTTTTGTATGAACCATGCCGTTTACACACGTAAGGCTGTTATAGATTGTTCCTGCGGCTATAAATTGGGACTTTTACATCAATAGCCACAATGCTTTTCTTTGTAATCCTAATACAGTATTAATGGAAAATATGGTTCTTGCTTTCAAGTTTGTAGCTTTTATATATATCAAATATGGAATGTAGCTTGTCTTTCATGGTATCAGAGCAGGTTGAGGACCTGTCTCTGTCATGCTGCAACTTCATTTATTGCCCTCCTGCAGCCTTTCATTTATTGCATCTGTATTTTTTCTTTTTTGATCAAACATGTCTCAAACTCTTGTTGCACCTACTTCAAACCCCTCTGACCCAGTTATCCAGCTGCAAAGTCAATTAATTAGATTCGATAAGATCAATTCTATCTTCTTGGTTGTTATCCTCTCTTTATGAAAGTGTGTTAGTCACAACTGTTGGACTTAACACATCAAATGAAATCTGGGAAGCCCTGCAGATCAGCTTTGCTAATGAGAGCAATGCTAAAGTCATGCAATACAAGATGAAGCTGCAAGCAATGAATAAAGGTTCCTTAGACATGAGAGATTACATAAACAAGATTAAATCTTGCTGTGATATGATTACAACAACAGGAGAACAAATTTAAGAACAAAATCAAATCTTGCATCTTCTATCTGGACTTGGATCCAAATACAATTCTGTTGTGGTATCCATTACCTCAAGATCCAACCCTTGTATCCTTAGAGAGGCTCATTCCATCCTTCCGAGCTTTGAAACAGGCTGGAGACAACTGAGCTACCTCGTCAAGAATCTTCTTTTTCTGCAAATCCGCTAACTCAAGGAAATAATTCAAGAACTCCATTTTCCCCAAGAGGCAGAGGCACCATGAGAGGTGGAGCTAATAAAGGTGCTGGAAGAGGTAGATATGGAAACTACAGAGGAAGAGGGGGTGATTTGGTTACAGAAAAGATAAGCTAAGATGTCAAATTTGCTATTACACCAACCACACTGCAGACAAATGTTACTATATGATGGATGTGAACTTTATCCCCACCAACATCACCAATAGAGCCTATCCTCAATCTTCAAGCAGCTCTTACCAGTCCGATGTCTCCACAACATTGCCAATATAGGCCCTCAAGACTTCATTTCATAGAACAACTAGTATCCTGACTCAGGGGCTACTAATCATGTCACCTATGACATGAACAATCTCAATCTGATTGCTGAATATCAAGGCAATGAGACAGTACAAATGGCAAATGGTTCATGTATGACTATTGCTCACATTGGTAATTCTATAGTTGTTGACCAATCTAACTACTGTCCTCACTCTTTTCATCTCAGAGACTTATTACATATCCCTCATGTTAAGAAAAATCTCATTAGTGTATCAAAATTTGCTAAGGATAATCATGTCTTTTTTGAATTTCATCCTGAATCTTGTGTTGTGAAGGCACTCTCAACAAGGGAGCCACTTATCAAAGGAATGCTTAAAGGGGGTCTCTATCAATTTAATCTACTTAATGCTCAAGCTCAAACCCCATCTGTTCAACCACCTCAGCATCCTGCAGTTTTTTTTGCGTCTACTTCTAATAAGGCCTTAGATTTGAAAACCTGACACTTTAGGCTGGGTCATCCTGCTATGGATGTTGTAAAAAAGGCTCTCACTAGTTGTAATGTTCCCTTTTATGACAATAAAGACACATCTTTATGTTCTTCTTGTATGGATTCAATATCTCATAAATTGCCTTCTCCAAACTCACTAACTGATCATCGTGACATATTTGACCTCATTTACACTGATCTATGGGCCCCCTCTCCTATCAAGTGTTTCAATGGATGCAATTACTATGTTATTTTCATTGATCACAAAACCAAATACACTTGGTTATACCTTTTAAAAGCAAAGCCAGACACTGCACAAGCTTTCATTCACTTTCACTCTCTCATAACAACACTGTTTCAAAATTCTGTTAAGATTGTCCAAAGTGATGGGGGTGGTGAGTTCAAGTCACTTACTCCTTACTTTCTCAAACATGGTATAATACACAGGCTGTCTTGTCCATACACTTCTCAGCAAAATGGACTTTTGGAAAGGAAACATAGGCACATAGTTGAGGTCGGTTTATCAATGTTAGCTCACTCTCAAGTCCTATCCAAGCACTGGGATGATGCTTTCACTAATGCTATTTATTTAATAAATAGAACTCCCTCTAAAGGTCCTTAAATACAGAACACCCTTTCAGTCATTGTTCAATCATAATCCAAACTACTCAACCTCTCAGGGTTTTTGGATGCCTATGTTACCCTCACCTCAGACCATATAAGAAGCACAAGCTCCAATTCAGAAGATCAAAAAGCATTTTTCTAGGATACAGCCCCTCGCACAAAGGATACAAAGTCTTGCTCCATGACAACAAGATCATCATTACCAGACATATGGTATTTGATGAGTCCATCTACCCTTTTCTCCAAAATAAACAGCCCTTATCTCCCCATATCCCAGAACATATATCTCAAGCACCACTCTTAACAATTCCTGCCTCTCAGACCAACATTCACAACACAAACTCATCTACATCACATAATAGTTCCCCACCTATGATGTACGGACACTTCATTTTTGACCTCCGGACGAGTCGGACACTCTGTGGATGCGGACACGTGCCCGACACGCCTCCGACACACATCGGACACGTATCCTATTTTCTTCTTCTTTTTTTTTTAATTTTTGACAGGGGACACGGCTCGGACACGGCGGGACTTACGAGGACACGACCCCGACACGTCTCCGACACATTGTTTAGTTTTCTTTTCATTTTTTAATTTAATATCATTTTTCGTTTTACTTGGGGTTTTATGAATTATTGTGAATGAGTTTGTAATTATTTTAGATGAATAATTAGAAATAAAAATGATTATAATTTAATATTTATAGGAAATAAATATATTAATAATTATTTATATTATATAAACGTGTCTGAGCCGTGTCGTGTCCTATATTTTTAAAAATAAGCATGTCCTCGTGTCCGTGTCGTGTCGTGTCCCGAGTCTGTGTCCGTGTCGGTGCAACTTAGTTCCCCACCAAACTCTCTTAAATTCCATCCCTCCATCTCATCACATACCTCGTATTTATGTATCTCCGGCTTATTTTACCATGTTTTATATTTATTTCAGGGATTTTGAAGTGATTTGATCTTAAGATGGATGAGTGTGGGCCCGCGAGTGGAGTGTCAAAGAAATTGGGCCCCGATTTGATGTATTACCTCTAACACTGGGTCTATTATCCACACTGGGTTACCCAGTGTTACCACACTGGACTCACATTCGGTCGGATGGACCTGATGTCCAGTTGGATCAAACCTACTGGACTCACATCCAGTCGGATGGACTAACATCCGACACTGAGTATGTCGTCCACACTGCGTTACCTAGTGTCAAGCGTTACAAACTCGAAAATTTGAGGAGATTTTCAGTTACGAAAGGGGATTTGAAGGCTATAAAAGGCCAAGAACTCAGACACATTTAGCGACAGATCCATCCCACTATCCATTATCCTTCGTCCGGTTCGTGATAGACGGGGTCGAGAAGACATTCTCGAACCTCTTGGGGATGACAACCCATGCGTGTTCTTGAATTGTTTTTCATTCTATTTTCCCTTTTTCCAATTAAAACTTTAGTTTTTTAGTATCTAATAGATTGTGGATGGTTAATCGCTACCCGGATAGAAGGGACGAAGACCTCCCACGAGGACACGCTCGGAACTGACAAATCCGATCCATCACCTCAAAGCCCCATGATAACCAGTTGCAGTAGCGTAGATTTGGTAGTTACCACGGCGGTCGCAGCATCTCGGGAGTCCGTGAAAGCTTCCAAGGCTCGACTCGTAGACGATAATCCCTCGGAATAGCTGGAAATAGTTCTTGCAAGCATTTCAATTTCGTACTCTATCAACTCTACTTTAATTAAATGGTTGAATGTTTGAACGCTTTTGGTTTCGATAGTTAATGGTTATTTCAATATTTCTTAATCGTGCGATTGACGCCCGCATTGGCTAATCTAGTTTGTAATATTATTGGTTACAATGGATAGGTTTAAAAGTAATTTTGTTAATGTTTGCTATGTGTTCGAAGAAATGCTTGAGTAACAATTCTTAGTTTTAATCTCGTAGTTAAGTGCTTACGAGGAGATTGACGACCTCCTAGTAAGAGTAGTTTAAATCGCTGCTTAGTGTGATAAGTGTAGTTAATTGCTTGCGAAGATATTGACCCTAGTAAGATTAGTTCTAATGATGGTTACCTTTCGAAAGATAAAACAAAAACCCTTTTTTACGTGGGTTCAGAGTAGCTTTTTATCGTTTTTTCGTTCGTATAAACAAACACTTAAATAACTTTCCATTAGTCTTCATTGAGAGATTCGACTCGAGTTAACTTACCAGTCTATGGTGACCCCGTTCTCTTGCGGGCGAACTAAGACCTTTAAAGCGTAGACGCGCATTTGTTTAACTAAATTTTAATTTTGAAAAGAGAAGACACAAAAGTTCGGATCAAAATTTGGCACCATTTCCGGGGAAGTCTAAAGTTTTTAATTTTTGTGTTTGCTCTTTGTGACCCTTATTTGTTTTGTTATTGTTTTGCTTGTGTTTAGTATTTGGTGGTGATTTTTCATTTCTGTTTGTTTTCGTTATTTTACGCTTGCACGTTTGATCTTGTGCATTAAGTGTTATGTATGCAAGGTACATCTCTTGAGTCCTGAAGATTCAACGACCCAATTTAAAAAGAAAAATGAAAATGCCTGACACGTACGGTGTACTTCCGCACGACTGGCATGGCTTTCGACCGGCTATTCCACTGAGCCCCAAAATGCGGGAGTACTTTCCAGATGAGTTCTACTTCGAGCAACTTCTGGTCTTTCATGGGCTCCCGAGTGAGGATCCATTCGACTTCATCCAAGAGTACAACTCCATAACAAGAACCTTCCCCCTTTTAGGCCTTACAAGGAATCAAGTGAGGATGCGACTCTTCATCTTCACATTAAAGGATCAGGCAAAAAGCATGATTGAGAAACTTGGAGCCCGATTCCTTGAACATGTGGGAGGAAGTGTACGATTGTTTCATGGGGTCGTTCTACTCATCTGAATGGGACCCACCTCTAAATTCTTACAACTCGAGCCTCAATGACCCACATGCTTCACCCGATCATTTCAATCCTAATTTTGAAGCTTCATACGCTCCCTCCGCTTCACCTTGTTACTACTCGGGTTATGACTCGTATACTCCACCCGACTCTAATCTCTCCTATCCGAGCTAAGAATCTTATGCCCCTCCCAACACAATTCCATACTACCTGAGCCATGAAGAATATACCCCACCTGAGCCAGACGATCAATTTTCGGAGTGGAAACAAGATCTCTCTAAGACTATGGAGAATATGGAGACATATTTGGTCAAATAATGGCTTCTTTAGCAATATTATCGAACAAAAAGGATGAGATTTTGATTCTTGATGTGGTGGGACCTATCTTGGATGTTGAGAATTCGAGCGTGAACGATCGTTTGGGAGATGTGTGTAGGGAGATGGAGATTGAGGATTTGGTTGAGATCGCCCCTCTAGTGATTTTTGATGAAGTTGTGGATAAAAGTGTAGGAGTGTTGTCATTGGAGGTCCCGGAGGATGTTGGCGATTCGGGAATACTTGGTCTTTATGGAGATGGCGAAGTTGTGGTGCCGGTTTTGGAGGAGGGTTTGCCTTTTGAGTCACATTGCGTTCTGCCCGATGCTTTGATCAACCTTAATGTTGAGGAGGTAGAAAAAGTAATCGAGAAGGAGTTTGGGTTGGCCAATGATCATTACTTTTGTTTGACTAGTTTCCTAGTCATCCCAGTGACCGAGCATTGTTCCACACCCGACTGACTTTTGATCTCTTTTTGGTCCTCGATTACTCGTGATTTCGACCTCCAAAGCCGATTGGAGTTTTTATTTCTCTCATCATGGAACCCGCTCATCGTGCCCACTTTGGTGATCTTCATCACCCGCTATTGATCTTGGAGAACACCAAGGCGTGGCACGATCATCATTTATTTATGGATCCCGGCTAACACCACTTGTGTAAGTCGTCGAGCAAAAGAATTTAAAAATTACACTTCTTGGGAGGTAACCCAAGTTTTCGTTATTTTTGTCCATAATTCTGTTTATTTTATTTTTATATTTCTTATTTTATTTTTGTACATAATTTTGTGTGTGATAAGTTGGAATTGGGTAGATTTGATAATGGTATGTTAAGTGTGCAGGGAGCGACGAAATTGAGCAATTTCAGAACATCCGACCGGATTGGTGCAGAAATTCGGTCGGACAAATCCTTCTGGAGAACCATCCGACCGGATGTGTGCAGGTGACCGGTCGGACAAAACCTATTGTCCTATCATTCGACCGGATAGAAGCTATATTCGATCGGATGACTCTGCAAACTCGCTTAGAACCGTCTCCCTCATTTGCAAAGCTCCATCTTCTCCTCCGGACGGCATGGACATTTAGGCCGGCCCGAGCCCCAGTATTGTATCACTTTCTATCCCAACTTCTGTTTTCCATTTTTATTTTGGTTTTGCTTGATTTTTCCTGTTATGCGTTGGGTTTCTGTATAACCATTTGACTAACTATTCGCATGATAATTGATTCGACGTTTTCCTTTTTCCTTGTGTTGATTTGTATATAGCAATGCGGACATTGCTTACTTTTATGTGTAGGGGGTAGTCGTATATTATGCATGCGTAATCATTTCGGTCGAATAGTTCTGTTTGAGTCTTTCTTTGTGACGACGTACGAATCAACCAATTGTTTATGTCGACGTATGTTGAAATCATTCCCATGCTTATTCGTATTTGTACTGGCTTGCCTGTCAAAATCATGTATTACGTGATCTATTGTTGGAGTCTTCTTAGCTTGTTTAGTGCACGATTTTTCAAAACCTACGTATATAATTATTTAAAACAACACTTAGTCATTAGCAATTTTTGCGAAGCTTTTAAAACTCGATCACCTTACTTTCAAAGTTTGAATAAAATCCTAGTAAGAAGCTTTGTGTGTTTATCAACATTTCATGCTGTGATTCGATAAGTGTTTTGAGAAGTCTCTAAAGTCGCATGTGTATATTTGGTTTTGAAAATGACGATAGTCACATATAAAACCGATTCCGGCTATATTCAGAAATAAAAACCATTATAAACTCCTAATGAGCCCCTTTGCGCCTTTATTCCATCTCTTTGTTAGCCATGAGCATCATTATAGCTCTTATTTCGGTTAAGTTTGTGAGATGAGAGTTTATTTTTGGTTTATTGAGATTGACGATTGCAGGGTGGAAATTAGTGGACTATATATTAAAAAAAAGAAAGAAAGAAAAAAAGAAAGAGAGAAAAAGAAAAAAAGGGAAGAAAGATGTAATTAAGGGTGCTTAAGTTTATAAGAGCATTTATATGTTAAGAATAAAGCCTATTTATTAAGGCAAGCAATGTGTTAGTTCGGGTTTTTGGGTTAGAATTAGCCTTAGTTATAATAGGTTATGAATAATGTATATGGTTGTTTGGGAAGAATGAGGATCAAAACTATGCTCTATGCTTAAAATCTTTGATTGAGTGAGTTATTGGTTGCGTTTGTTCGCAAGTTAGCCTCACATCTTTATATATGACATACCTTACCAAAGAGCCTACATTACAACCCTAGAAAGTCCTAATCCGATTCTTTATTAAATGTGCACACATATGCGATGTACGCTTTGATTTTCACGAGTCGTTGAATGCATGTTTATGTCAATCTGAGCGTATACACTTACCTTTTGAAGAATATGAGCGAATGAGTGCACCATAATATATTTCCCTTTTGTGAGGATGCATTTTTTTGATTTCAAGGTGAAAAGGTAACACAGGTTTAGCTTAAAAGTTTACGACAAAAGTGTTATATTTGCAAGACTATACTATATGCACAACATGACCCTTTGATCCAACTATTTTCATAACTTCCTTGGTTTTGATTCTTTCATTTGTTCGAGAACTAACAAACCAATTAAGCGTGGGGTTGTTGATTCGCACGTATTTGTTATGATTGTTGTATATATCTGCATACTGATTTAGTTTGCTTTGTTGTTAGTTTTGGTATAAGTTAGATAGGTTGATCATATTTTCATATTTATGTATCTCCAACTTATTTTACCGTATTTTATATTTATTTCAGGGATTTTGAAGTGATTTGATCTTATGATGGACGAGTGTGGGCCCGCGAGTGGAGTTTCAAAGAAATTGGGCCCCGATTCGATGTATTACCTCTGGCAGTGGGTCTGTTATCCACAATGGGTTACACAGTGTCAGCACACTGGACTCACATTCGGTCGGATGGACCTGATGTCCGGTTGGATCAAACCTACTGGACTCACATCCGATCGGATGGACTGACATCCGACTCTGGGTATGTCGTCCACACTGCGTTACCCAGTGTCAATCGTTACAAACTCGAAATTTGAGGATATTTTCCATTACGAAAGGGGATTTGGAGGCTATAAAAGGCCAAGAACTCAGACACATTCAGCAACAGATCCATCCCACTATCCATTATCCCTCGTCCGGTTTGTGACAAACGGGGTCGAGAAGACATTCTAGAACCTCTTGGGAATGACAACCCATGAGTGTTCTTGAATCATTTATCATTCTATTTTCCCTTTTTCGAATTAAAACTTTAGTTTTTTAAGTATCTAGTAGATTGTTGATGGTCAATCGCTACCCAGATAAAAGGGACGAAGACCTCCCACGAGGACACGCTCGGAACTAACAACTTCGATCCGTTAACTCAAAGCCCCATGACAACCAGTTGTAGTAGCATAGATTCGGTAGTTACCACGGTGGTCGCAACATCTCGGGAGTCCGTGACAGCTTCCAAGGCTCCAGTCGTAGACGATAATCCCTCGGGAATAGCTAGAGATAGTTCTTGTAAACATTTCAATTTTGTACTCACTAAACTCTACTTTAATTGTATGGTTGAATGTTTGAACGCTTTTGCATTTCGTAATATTCTTGGTTACAATGGATAGTTTTAGAAGTAATTTAGTTAATGCTTGCTATGTGTTCGACGAAATGTTTGAGTAATAATTTTTAGTTTAAATCTCGTAGTTAAGTGCTTTCAAGGAGATTGACGACCTCCTAACACGAGTAATTTAATTCGCTGCTTAGTTTGATAAGCGTAGTTAATTGCTTGCGTAGAGATTGATGCCCTCTAGCAAGATTAGTTCTAATGATGGTTACCTTTCGAATGATAAAACAAAAACCCTTTTTTCCGTGTGTTTAGAGTAGATTTATATCGTTTTCTCGTTCATAAAAACAAACACTGAAATAATTTACGATTAGCCTTCCTCGAGAGATTCGACTCGAGTTAACTTGACAGTCTACGGTGACCCCATTCTCTTGCGGGCGAACTAAAACCTTTCAAACGTAGACGCGCATTTGTTTAACTAGATTTTAATTTTGAAAGGAACAAAAAAGTTCGGATAACTAAGTAACACATATTTGTCTATGTTAATTTCTTGATCGTTCCTAGGCATCCACAATGTACGAAATAATTGTATAATAACTTGGTGTAATATGTTTCCTTTCGGCTTTGTTTTTTCTTGGCGCGATCTTGGTTAAAAAATGTGTTTTTTCAAGTGTGTAAACATGTAAATGTCGCTCTCTCATAGAAAAAACTAAGTTTAGCTAACTAGACTTTGATGATGTATATAACATACAAAATCGATTGTATTCTTTTATAGCATAAAGCATTTTACTTTCCCACTATAGCAAATCTTTCAAGAGAAAATAAAGCAAAATAAAAGCATTTGAATCAACATAAAACTAATTCACAAGAGAGACCTATCTCAAATAGTGGTCATGATATCATCCTCCTCTTGTATATCAATAGATAAAATTGAGAATCCGGTCTTGAGGGTTAAGCATAAACTCGTGATTTACAGTTACTTTTAACTGACACTAGTGCGAAAATAACAATTTAAAATGCCTTTTTCACTAATTTAGAACAGTTCTGGTGGAGTTCTATATTGAGATGTTTTAGAAAGTCAAGCTTTCTAAAATGGGTGTTTCACCTAATCAAGATAATTCGACTTTCTAGAACACCTCGGTACCAATTCTAGAAAATATATTTATCAGTTGTATAAAGTACTATTTCGGGTCTATAGCTCGTTGAACTGTTCTAAAAAGTGATATTTTAGAATAGGTTTTGAAAAGACGTTCTAGAAAGTATGATATCTAGAATGGGTTTTCAAAACTGTACTAGAAAGAATGATATACTGAACGAGTTTTCATAAACCTGTTTTAGATTATTGTGATTTATAGAAAAGGCTGTTCTAAAAAGTGCGATATCCAAAATGAAGTGTTTAAAACCCATTGTAGAAGAATTGTTTTTTCTTAAAAATAAATAAAATAAGGTGCCACCAAATACATCAAAATTATCAATATTAAATATTATTCATATACTAACTAATCAACTAATATATATACCAAAATCTAAATAAAAGTTAGAAATACACTTTGTTTCACACTTAGATTCTTCTTGAGGTCAATTCAACAGTATTACAAGTTACAATATATTAAGAAGATAACTATTAGTAATAATTACAATTAAAAGTAAACTCAGCATACACAATGTATATACTTAAAAAAAAGGTGAGATTGATCTTGAACATATGTGCCTTCTTCATAGCGCTAAGATTGAGCTTTTAAACTCCATGACCTTCATGCAATAAGTAGAAGGCCAAAAGATAATAACAACACGAACATTCTATTTCTAAAGCTCAATCTGCAGGGATTGTGATAAAACAAAAAAGATTGGTTACCAAGAATAGGGGATACTAACCTCAAATCTGAGATCAGCGACCTGAAACAGATTCCAAATACGTCACAGCGACCTGATAAGTCTCCAAAAAGCCTCCTGGTGACCTAGCCGATCCTGCAAAACAACACCTTCAGCCAAGGCGGAGGACGGCCCCGGCGAAGGTCCTCCGATGCTTAAGTCAGATAGTGCGAGAGATATTTTGAGAGATCAATCCGTCATAAAACAACTTGAAAATAAAAGAGAGGTATGCACCCCTTTTATAGAGACAAGAGAAGTCCTCCCCAAGCCATGGTTTCCTTCTCCCACCACAATTCCATAAATATTGTGACCGATTTAGAATTAGGATTTCTCCTGTATGCTAAGTTCCCATAAATAGTGGGTCTCTCGCTTAAATTACCAGAATAGGCATACACCTGTTATTCTTTCCATACAGTCCGTCGGGACCCCATATGAGCCCATTCGTGCTTAATATTCATAAAGCCCATGACCGAGCTATCAGAAAGCGCGCAACTAACAAAAGCATAAGAGGTCGCGACCCTATATGAGAACTCATCATCATATTCCAGGTCGCTACTCTATAAACCAGCTCACCCACCCCTAAGAAGAAATGCTCCTTTCAAGAAATGAGGTCGCTTATCATAAATACCCGCATATATTACGTATGGATTTTTAGTGTCGTATCAGTTAGTCCCCCATATGTTCTAGCTGATTGAGGTATGAAATCAGGTAGGACATGTAAACAAAAAATTAAAAGAGCACAACCACCCAAAAAGAACAATAGAACATAAAACATAAATAAACCACCCTGCCAGCTTACCAAACCATAATTTGGAGTACCCAGATCGACATATCGAGATATAATACCAATCGTCCCATAAAAAATCACTGAATAAGGCCGCGATCTCCAAAAGATTAGCTCGCTTAGCTCGCTCATCCTCTAAGAAGAATGATCCTCTTGGAAGAAAAGACCAATGAATCCCAGGCCGAGTCCCCAAACTCCATTTACGACGACCTGCGACCATAGAACCCTTTCCATGAGACCTGAAGTTTGTAATCGGGCACAATAATACAAGAAAATGTAATTATATGCACCAAAAAAGTCAAAAAACGCTTTCCTTTACCCATCCCATCTCCTCCAATATTCATTAAATGTAGCCTGACAAAGTGTAAGACACGCGTCATCCCCCCATTTTCTCGTAGTATAATAAACGCTATGGGCCCAAAACAAAAGGCCCAAAACCTTACACAAAACCCCCTCTATCTCCCCTCATTCGTCACTTTACTGAAAGCATAAACAAAAAATCGCCATTTTCGCTCTGCCAAAAGCTCGTTCTTTCTATGGTTCACAAAAAATTACCAGCAACACATCTCTCATCACCGACCTCCACGACAGCAAAAATGTGTAAGTCCTTTAAATCCCCCCTTTTCAACAATTAATTTAAATTCATATATGTGTTGCATCTGCTGGGTTGTTGTCGTGTTTTGCTGTTTTCCCCTTATGATATTTAATTAATGAAAAAATCATCCTCCTCCAACCCGAATTCCCAAAATTCAAGCCTTTCCCCCAAATCCAATCCTACCGAAAACCCGTACATTTTTAAAAGAAGACAAAAATAGCCTCCTCCTCCTCCCTCTGATTAGAGTAGATTTGTCCTTACTTTTATTAGATTTTTAGTACACTTTTCTATTTGCTTTTGGTATAATTAGGATGATTTAAGCTTAATTTCGTATTTTCATAGTTCCAGCTTATTTTAGCGTATTTTGATCATAATTGATGCAATTAGGTGATATTTCGTTGTTTTTCACCTTACAGCTAAATAACCGGAAGAGTTCAGCACTTAATTAGATGAGTTCGATGTTCAAAAGTGGAGAACGAGCCTTTCGGTGAACGAGTAGCAGAAAAATTGAGAAAATGATATTGAGCCTCAGTAGCGTCGATTGATGCAAGCGTCGATGCTACGTCGACACGAGTCACTGCCCGCGATGATCGATGCTCAGTCGACGCAAGGCCGACGTAATTCTCTGAAGCGTCGATCCAAGAGTGCGCCGATCGACGCTCAATCGACGTAACTCTCTGTTACGTCGATTCATGACCGCGTCAGTCGATGCCCCCGCCTCGCCGACGCGAGCACCAAGCAGCGTCGACGCCGACAACCAGCCCATGTTGATCGACGCGACATCGACGTGATGGCTAGAAATTCGTTTTTAGCGTTTCTTGTGCGCCAAGACATGCTATATCTATATATACCCTACATATTTCGGATTTTTGGGAGACACACGACTACCTAGGGTATTTTGGATTAGCATAAACATATTTTTCACATATTATAACAAGATTCAAAGACCGAGATTAAGGATCGAAGAACAACGAGTCCGAAGCTTTGATTTCACGTTCGGGATTCAATCTTCGCCCAAGATCAACGCTGAACTCCAGAATAGCTGGAGATTTTCATTGCTTTTCTAGTTCCAATAAGTATTCTAAACTCTTTGTTAATTTCGTAGTTAATTTCCTAGTTGATGCTTAGTTAAATTCTTAGTTAATTCTAGAACTAACTTAATTAGTTTAATCGTTTCATGCTTGGATATTGGATTTATTTAGTTTATTTATGCGAGTTGATTTATGCTTAGTTATTCGTTTTTAGATTCTTATGATATAATTGTGTCGTGATAGTTAATTAAATTCAAGTTCTTAGATTCGCTGTTTACTTCTTAATTCTTAAGTTCGAATAATTTAATTATTGCTCGTAGTTGATAATATAGTTTAGAATAATTAGTTTAATTATCCTTAGTTTAATTATTGCTTTAGCTATAATGATAAATTCAAAATCTTTTAAAACCTCAAATGTATATGTATTATATTTTAGTTCGTAAATTGAGAAAAACATCCTAAAGACCGAACAGTTGTTTCCTCGTGAGATTCGACTCGAGTCAAACTCATCACCCCACAAGTTCCTCGTACTCTTGCGAGCAAACTTACGTGTTTTAATTCAAATATCTATAATTGGGGTGCACAAAAGTTTGGTTCAAAATTTTGGCGCCGTTGCCGGGGATGCAACGAGTAGGAATATAGGATATTTTTCATTTTAAGTTATTAGTTTCTTTTTATTTACTTTTTTTAGCACTTGGTCTTTTCCATTTGGTACGTTGACGTGTTATTGAGTTTATGCAAGGAAGGCGATCACTTCAACACGACCTTGCACCTTTCATTGACAGCATCCACCGTTCAAATCCACTGAGACCAAGACCCGTTTTTATTTCTGAGAATGATTCTTCATCAGCGACTGATTTTGTTTGCGACCAAGTTCCCAACACGATGTTAGGAGCACAATCGATTTAGAGCAATGATTCCCCACCAAGATTACCACCACGCCCAGTTCGAAACGGGTATGGTAGTGAACCAATCATTTTGCAAGGACAACCACATCCCCTAGCCTATTGGGCTAATTATCAGCAAAACTTGGAGAATGCGAGACAAGATGCGGGGAGAAATGAAGGAGTGAACGAGAAGCACGATGTAGTCAATCACCAACCCAACATGGCAAATATGAGGCAAAACGAAGAGGTGAACGACAATGTCATGCGTCAACACAACATCGAGAACGTGGCATTTAGGAATGAGGATCTTCTATAGCGTAACGCATATTCTAACAATCAGAGGCATGTAAATGCTTGGTTGGCGAATCAAGATCATGGTTACGAGCAAAATAATTTCGGAAGAAGATATGAGCGCGAGAATCATTATGCATATGACGACCACTAAGAGAGAGCTAATGACCGAGTTAGGGAACTAAGGGGAGATCGAGCACCTAGACAGCGCGATTTGGCACGACCAAAGGTTATACCTTTTAGGTCAGCAATTGTGCTCGGACCAACTGCAAGGGAAGTTGAGATCAAACCACACCAAGTTAATTTACTCCCGACTTTTCACGGAGGTGCCCATGAAGACCCCTTGGCATTTTCGAACTATTTTGTTGATGAGGTTGGAAGATTTGTGGTTCATGGCCTTAATCAAGAAGAGGTAAAAATGATTTGTTTCCCGTATAGCATGAAGGACAAGGCAAAGTCATGGCTGCTCTCACTAGAGCCTGGTTTGTTCATTGACTGGGATATGATCAGTGAGAAGTTTTTAAATCAATACTACTCAGCCCAAACTATGGGGCATCTTCGGAGGCAAATTGCCACCTTTGAACAGTTGGATGGAGAGCTATTTCATAAAATGTGGGAGCGTTACAAGACGCTTTTGAAAGCTTGTCCCCACCACAACTATTCTCCGGAGATGAATAACCAATTTTTCTTCGATGGATTAATGGACCATGGGAAACGAGAAGTAGAGATAGCGGGAGGAGGAGATTTCGGAGATTTGACAGCCACCGAGGTGAGACGAGTGTTGGAGAAGCAAAGCGAGAAATCTAGACAAACCAACTCTCGGCCTCGTAAATGAAGATTAATGAGATTTCCATTCTCGATCCTGATTTAGATGACGGCAAGTTAGTCAAGGCAAAGTGTGCAGAGATATTTGACAAAAAATTAGCTGCTTGAAAAGCCGAGCGGGCAAGCAAGGCCGCTGCACAGAAGAATAATGCAGCATGCAACCAGTGTGGATCCCCCCAACATTTAGAAGATGCGTGTCCAAGCAATACTGAACAGCAAGAAGACGTTCACGCAATTCAGAATTATTCAAATCAACCCCAAAGGAAGTTTAATGCGCGACGTGACTCTCAGCTTTTGAGTTATGGACCTTCAAACCCGAATTATTTATCACCAAATACCGATCCGCAATTTCCAGCTCCACAACATGCTCAAGCACCATTGCCACCACCCCAACATAATTTCAATACGCAAGGACAAACATCTATCAAGGCTCAACCAAATGATCAACTGTTGGTTTGGCAGCAAAATCAAGTGTCCGAGACAATCAACAATAGAGAGGGACTTACAAAGGTGAATGCAAAGATAGATGAACTCTCAAAGAAAGTGAACAGAATTGACCATCTTTCTGGAACAGTGCATGATATAGCTAAAAACATGGAAAGGATGGATAAAACTATGGGACAACTAGCGACTGACATTGCGAGGTCAAACAAGGAGAAGGACAAGCTCCCAAGTCAGACAGAGCAAGCATCGGCAGTTCATGTCCTTCGTAGTGGGAAGAAGATCGACAATGGCATAGTGGACCAGGATGAGGAAATTGTCTCTACACCAGTAGACAAGCTACATAAATCCACCAATAGATATGTTCCTGGATCCATTCAAGGGACGATTCCGAATAACACCCTTGGCAAAGACGAACCATCACTGCTGAAGCAATCAACGACACAAATTGAGGATGCTATTCCTTTTTCGAGCCGGCTGCGTCCAGCGAAAGAGAACAAGAGGTTCATGGAGCTATACAACCTCTTGAAGAATGTCAATATCAACTTACCACTTTTGGAGGTAATCAAAACAATGCCCGCCTACGTAGATTTTTTAAGGAACTTGCCTCGAAAGAGAGACGTTTGGCGACGAATCAATACATAACATTGCTGAAGGAAGTTAGCGCAGGTTTCAAGAAGCCATTGCCACCCAAGGGACGCGATCCTGGAAGTTTCTGCATCACCATTTCGTTGGCTAATGGACACAAAGCAATAGGAATGTTAGATCTTGGAGCAGGAGTGAATCTACTGCCGTATTCGCTTTATCAAGAATTTGATCTTAGACCACTAAAGCCGACGACCATGCGTCTATAGTTGGCCGATCGCTCAATTCGACTCCCCTTGGGGATAGTTGAAGATGTTTTAGTACAAGTTGGAGAGCTCGTAATTCCTTTTGATTTTGTGGTTATGGACATTGGCGAAGTACCGACTGAGATCACAGAGCATACCATTTTATTAGGGTGCCCGTTTATGTCTACCTCCCATACTCTGATTGATGTTCACAAAGGGAGTATGACAATGACCGTTTTGGGTGAAACAATGACGTTTTCTCTAAAAGATATTCAAAACACTCCCTCCCCTGCCTTGTTAGATGATTGTTCTTTCGTTGACCCCGTTACATCGTGCGTCCACGAGTTAAGAGGAACCCCAACTTTGAACAAATTAAGCGACGGGGATGATGCCGGATTTTCTATCGAGGGAGGGGATTCACGAGTTGATTCAATCATGGAGTACGACGAGTTTGAGGACTAGATGCACTTAAGTGGGGAGGACTTGATCGAGTTACTAGGTATTGACATACGCGATATCGTAGAAGAATTTCTAGACGATTTAGATGTGGAGAGCAAAGCACATATATTTGAGGGAAGGGTGGAGAAAAAGACACCAATAAGTCGCTCAAGGTACGGTTCCCTCGGCCCTAACAAAGATTTTTCGCATACAAAGAATAAGGGCGAGGAATATTCCGATGAATGGACGAGGAATAAGAAGAAATCAAAAGAGGTTTGCGCTAAGAAAGTCAAAAACTTGCAATATGAGGTTATGGAATTAGTACTGTATAATCACGAACGTAAGTATGACCCAGCTGAGTTTGGAGCTGCATGGATCAAACCGTTCTTAATAAAAGAATTAGACGAGTATGGAGTAGCCACGTTATATGATGAGGTCGGAAATTCATCCCTTCAAATTCGCAAGCTTAGATTGAAGCCTTATCATGATGAAAGAAAGAAGAATCGCGATCATGAGTTGGTGGAGTTGGGAGATCCACCACATGGCTGGAACTAAACGAACAACGTAGCGTCGAGCAAGCAACGTTATAATTTGCGCTTCTCGGGAGGCAACCCGAGCATTTTCTATCCTTTTGTATTTTATTTTCATTTTATTTAATGTTTTATGTTGGTTTTTAATTGTTTAGAACAGATGGAAGAACTCGAACGAGAAGAATTGATCAAACAAACGAAGGAAAAATCGACCCAAATTTCCGCCCCCGTCGACGCCGAGGCTGCTCGCATCGATCGACGCGGCGTCGACGCACCTGCCGAGAAAACGCTCTTTGTAGCGTCGATCAACGCAGCGTCGATGCGAATTCCGGACCCGGCCCAGAAGCGCTTAAAAACTGGATTTTGGCCCGCCGACCCGACCCGTTCGCGTGTGACCCGCGGGGATAGCCAAGAAACCCCTTTAAACCCCCCCCCCCCACCCCCCTCTTTCTCTTCTCACTTTCTTCTCCTTCATTCTTCAAATTCCCAACTTCAATTTTCACCTTCCATCTTCAAATATTTTATTTTCTTCAAAATTCTTGCAACACTCACCAAATTAACCACCATAACCAAAACTCCCAGAAATTCCCACATACCAACTTTCTTTCAAGCTATTTCTCCAAACGGGCAAAGTAGGTTTCGGGCAATTCGTTCGTTTCGAAGGACAATCATTGAGGTACTTCGCTTGAAACTCTCTTGGGACATATATTATTGTTGTTTGGTTGTGTTGGGAAGTTCTTGGTGCAAGGAATCCTTCAATTTCTAGTTGGTTGAACACGCACGCCAAGTGTTCGACAAAATTCCCCAAAGAAGCAAAAAGCTTTATTTTCAAGATTTTTCATCCCCGTTGCACTTTGTATTGATTGATAATGTCTCGGGCGGGAAAACGTAAGGATGTTTCGGGGAAATATGGAGCACCGTTCCCGATTTACGATAAAAAGGAAGGGGACACTTTTAAAATTATTCGAAAATGGGATTTTGCGACTCATTGGATTTAGAACGTCAATGGACTCGAGGAGGAGGCCTCGAATGGCTCGGAACACCACACCGACCTTTCCCTCTATGTCGATGGCCTCGGGTGTGGGTACTTCGCCCAAATGTAGCTCCCTGGATTTAGCCAGCTTATGCTCGAATTCTTCCCTACTTTGGTGATCCGGAACGACGAGACGTTCACATGTAGGCTAGGTGGGAATGATGTTCACGTGAACGAGGAGATGTTTGGCAACATTTTTGGTTTCCCGACCGAAGGGGACCACCCGGTGGGAGTTCAAGGCTTCGATTTAGCCTCTTTTTGGGGGATGATAACCGGGGGAAACACGGGCGATTGCAAGCGATTTCCTTGCACAAAAATTCAAGATGAAGCCCACTACGTCGCTTATAAGATCCTTGGGCACATCATTTTGTGCAATAACGAGGCCACCTACGTGACCAAATCGGAGCTCTACGTTCTACAATGTCTTGTTAACGGTCGTCGAGTCCGGGTATACCCGTTGATCTTGCAAGGACTCTACAATGTTACTTAGTGTACACCGGGAAGCAAAACGCCACTCCTGTCCTTCGCACCTTACATTACCAACCTCGCCCGTCACTTTGGTTTTGATCCGGCCAAAAACGGACTTAGCCCACTCGGGACGACTTCACTTCCTTTAACGCGTGCACCCGCACCCCGAGTGAGGTCTTTGAATCAAGGAGGATCCTCATCTCGACGTGACAATGAGGATGACGATATGGAGCCAGCCCCATGCACCACTTCCGGCCCGAGTCCCAATTGGGGCCGATTTCTCGAAGAAAACCGAGCATTTCAATTGAAGATGTTCGACAAGCTCCAAATCATTGAGCAAAACTGTCGAAGCTTGAGGAAGATGCGCGCTCGCATTTCGAGCCTCGAGGAACGGTTCAAGGTGGCTTATCCCCAATCGAGCATGGACGTCGATGAGAACCACGAGGACGATGAATCTCGCGAGTTCTAAAATCTTGTATCTTTATTTTATGCTTTTTTATATAAAAAAAATGAAAAACCCAAAAATATTGTTATTTTCTTTGCTTTTGTTTGTTTTGTTTTTCTTAGTGCATTTCACATCATGCACGTTGAAGAAGCGGCCGATTGCACAAATCAACGAGTAGCGGCTCGACCTTTTTATTTCAGGGATGTTTTCTTTTCCTTCCTCTTTTTGATTTTTGATGTATTTGTGGCAATCAGGAGATTGCCGGGATTTTTAGAGAGGGGGTGATCGAGTGTGATTTATATTACTTAATTGTATAATTTTTAATACTTGGCCTGTAATAATTATATGCTTAAAACATGATTAATTGCTATTTCTACGCTTAATTGTGTTTGTATGGCTTACTTGTCAAAGTTGACTATGTATGATTATTTGTTCTTGTCTTTGAGCGTGCATAAGTGCATTAGTGTTTCAAAATATTATAACTTATATATTGTAAAATGACGCAATTGATTTCGCAAAACCTTAAAAGTAGCGTCAATTCAAAATTTTTTCCTGCAAAAAGCCTGTGAGTAGCCTGAGTGATCATCATATTTGCATGTACTTGAATAAGTTTCAGTCTTGATATCTCTTTGAAACTGTTGTGTGTAGTCGACTTTGAAAATGAGGTTAAGGCATAGAAAAAAACCCTATTCCGGCCATATTCATATATTTTAGCCACTATAAATTCCTAATGAGCCAATCATAGCCAAATAATCCATGCCTATATCCATGAGTGTTTTTGAGATGACCCCTACAACCCATTAAAAGCATGGGGTAGGAGTTCGTATTTTTATTGGTTATTTGAGTCTTGGAAATTTTTATTAAGAATTTATTATTTTGTAAGTAGGGACCACCATCTAAAAAAATATATATAAAAAATAAGAAAAGAGAAGAAAGGATGGTGAGTCTAGTGAATTGTCTTAATCATTGCCTATGCGCTTTATTAAGGCTTGAGTTTTATGGTTTATTTTATGAATCCTTATGTTTAAGGGGCAAAAGAGTTGTATAAGAAGCACATTATAATCTTCAATTATTTTTAAGTGGTTTGAGCTTACAGTCGGTTTACGAGTTTCGAGTTGAGGAATAGCCTAATTTCAAGGCTACGTTATGAGAGTTAAGTGAGATTTTATTTTTGAGCGAGGTGAAGCAATTTGCTTCTTGATTAGATTAGGTTGAGTGAGCGATTTATCCACACGACTTATAAATTCCACACCTGTCCAAAGAGCCTTACATTACAACCCGTTAAGACCTTACCGATTCTTAGTTTTTATAACACACTTAATTTGTGATTGAGAAGAGATTGATTTTCCGTGCTTATTTACTGTGCATGTAATTGTATGATTTGAGTGTATACACGTCCCATGCAGTAATGCTTGAGTGCTTTTGAGCAAACACCCATATATATTTCCCTTTTGAGAGGATGCATGAGTTTAATTTTGAAGCGACAATGTAATATAGGTGGAGTGTTTGACGTTGCGTGACTTGTACCTATATTTTCGAAATCACGTATGTAGCATAGCACGACTCTTTGCTTGAACTGATTTTCATTCTAGTTATACTTTGAATTTATCGTTTGTTCGAGTACGAACAAACCAATTAAGCGAGGGGTAGTTGATTAGAGTAGATTTGTCCTTACTTTTATTAGCTTTTTAGTACGTTTTTCTATTTGTTTTTGGTATAAGTTGGATGATTTAAGCTTAATTTTGTATTTTCATAGTTCCATCTTATTTTACCGTATTTTGATCATAATTGATGCAATTAGGTGATATTTCGTTGTTTTTCACTTTACAGCTAAATAACAGGAAGAGTTCAGCGCGTAATTAGATGAGTTCGATGTTCAAAAGTGGAGAAGAGAGCCTTCTGGTGAACGAGTAGCAGAAAAATCAAGAAAATGAGATTGAGACTCAGTAGCGTCGATGCTACGTCCACGTGAGTCACTGCCCGCGACGATCGACGCTCAGTCGACGCAAGGCTGACGCAATTCTCTAAAGCATCGATCCAAGAGTGCGTCGATCGACGCTCAGTCGACGCAACTCTCTGTTACGTCGATCCATGACCGCGTCAGTCGACGCCCCCGCCCAGCCGACGCGAGCACCAGGCAGTGTCGACGCCGAGAGCCAGCCCGTGTCGATCGACGCGACGTCGATGTGAGAGCCAAATATTCATTTTTAGGATTTCTTGTGCGCCAAGACATTCTATATCTATATATACCCTTCATATTTCGGATTTTCGTGAGACACACGACTACCTAGGGTATCTGGGCTTAGAATAAACATATTTTGCACATCCTATAACAAGATTCGAAGACCGAGATTAAGGATCGAAGAACAACGAGTCCGAAGCTTCGATTTCACGTTCGGGATTCAATCTTCGCCTAAGATCAACGTTCAACTCCGGAATAGCTGGAGATTTTCATTGCTTTTAATAGTTCCAATAAGTATTCTAAACTCTTAGTTAATTTCATAGTTAATTTCCTAGTTGATTGCTTAGTTAAATTCTTAGTTAACTCTAGAACTAGCTTAATTAGTTTAATCGTTTCATGCTTGGATATTGGATTTATTTAGTTTATTTATGCGAGTTGATTTATGCTTAGTTATTCGTTTTTAAATTTTATGATATAACTGTGTCGTGATAGTTAATTAAATTCATGTTCTTAGATTCGTTGTTTACTTGTTAGTTCTTAAGTTCGAATAATTTAATTATTGCTCGTAGTTGATAATATAGTTTAGAATAATTAGTTTAATTATCCTTAGTTTAATTATTGCTTTAGCTATAATGATCAATTCAAAATCTTTTAAAACCCCAAATGTATATGTATTTTATTTTAGTTCGTAAATTGAGAAAAATATCCTAAAGACCGAACAGTTGTTTCCTCGTGAGATTCGACTCGAGTCAAACTCATCACCCTACAAGTTCCTCGTACTCATGCGATCAAACTTACGTGTTTTAATTTAAATATCTATAATTGGGGTTCACAAAAGTTTGGTTCACCCTCCGGCCTTCGTGACGATCCATAAGGCGACGTCAATTGGTCGGAGCTAGAGGCCCAGACTAGGACTCATACTGACACCCAAGCCCTCCTAGAAAATATACCGGAAGACCTTTCTCCTGCCCCCTTAGCCATCGTAGATATACCAGAGGGCATCCCCTTAACCAAACCTAATAACCCATCACATTGCGAGCACTTCTTAGAAAATCCAGTGACTATAGAACCCTCTGTCAATGCTGCCGAGCTACTTCCCTCACCCCTGACAACAAGGGCGATCAAGGATAACTATTGGTTACTCCCTAACCCAGAAAAACTTGAAGAATTCCAATAAACCCTTAACCTCCCTGAGACCGCCAAAATGGCTCTACCCGACATCCTCCACTTAGACCCTATGAAACCTTCCCCAAACCACATTACCCTCTTCGATGAGCTACTTAGGTCAGGATTTAGATTCCCACCGCACTAATTTTACATCGAGATAGCCCACTTGTACAAAGTCCCCATTTTATAATTAACCCCCAATTCCATGAAGTTTTTGGTAGGGTATATTATACTATGTAAATATTATGATACTCAACCCGACCTAGGTTTTTTTCACTTTTGCTTTCAAATAAAATACCAAAGACATTCTTTTAATCTTTTTGCTCGCACCGGCAAAGCCCAGTTCTTAGTGAATCCCCTAAATAAAGTTGCTGAATGGAGGAGAAATTTCTTCTTCATTCACAATACCGAGGACTGACCTTTCATAACCTAGCTGCAATACCATCCCCCAAAATAAACCAATCCTCCCAGTCCAACACATTTTCCCACCTTGTACAAAAAATATTCTGACCAGCTCACGGAATGGAGTAAGCGCCCATTTGACGTGGTGCTACTCACCAGCCGGTCCAAAATTCTCAATTTTGTGGGCACCGACTCTCGCCCGGTCGACCCAGATATTGCCACGACCCATTCGGAGTTCGGTAGGTCATCTATGTTTTATAACTATACACCATCATCCATTGTTATAATTTAGTAATAACACATCACCTTGTTATTGAAGTTGCATTCATTAATAAGTGCGCCTCATCGAGCTCCAAAGAAGTCACAGAGCAAACTAGTCTGCAGCCCGCCGTCACCTCAGCACCTCCTCCCTCAGTCATCAACGTAGATGAAGTACTGAATCAAGCCTTTGGGGCAGAGGCTGACCAGGCAGTGGAGGACGACCTGGAGGAAGTGCAGTTGGTACAAAGGTCCTCAAATGGGAAGCGAACCCTCAAGCCCGCTGCCAAGAACCCAAGCTCTCCTGTCCAAAAACATCGTCGCCTCCGCAAGACTCATGCTGCGACCTTCTCTAACTCTCCCGACCTGGGAAAAGGATTGGCCCAGAGCGACAATGTCAAAGAAATCCAAGCCTTCCTCGATGAACGGATAATCAAACATGTAATTACTTAAAAATCATCTCCTTATCATGATAATACCTGCAAACCCTCATACAATTTCATGATATAGCTGAGTCCCCTGGTCTCCAAGCTATCTGAGGAGCTGTTGGCTCGGTCTGCTGAGAGCGAGCTGCAGAAAACGTGCGATGAGCTGACCGCCTAAACTGAGTAACAAACCCGATAACTATCCTTGATCCAGGGAGAATTACATGGTGCGATTCACCTGTTAAAAGCTCGCGAGGAGGAGATTCTCATCTTGAAGAGCTAGGTGAACAACCTGAAAGATAAGACAGATCATTTGGGCAATGAGGTCAAGGATGCCCAGAAGCGAGCCTGCGAGGTCGAAGAGCTCCAAGTACAAAATCAGAAGCTCGAGGAGCAGAACCAGGCGGTGCATGAGCTAGGTGTGGCAGAAGGAAGACGAACCTTCCTGCTGAGCAACGTAGGCCAAAAGTATATGGGCGCCTACCGGGAAGAGCTACTAAAGGCGTACAAAAAGTCCTCCTTGTACTTCGGAAAGATGGCTGGTGCCAGCAAGGAGTGGGTTTTCAAGGCCGCTGGAATAATCAAGGACCAGCTCGCGACCCTCAATGTTGCTTACAACCCTGATGTGCCAGCCATCATTGACATGTTACCCCCCTTCAGCACTTTCAAGTGCGACATGAACCAGCCGATCGATGCTAAGTGGTGGCTATCTTGCCAAAGTCGAGCTGTATTGTCCGCCAAACTCTCCTCCGAGCTGGACACGCCACTTGAAGATATTGTTCCTGCTTCTGGGCCGAGTACGACCTGATGGCTTGGCTGCGTCTCTTAAATTCCAAAACCTGTATCTTGCTCGCACAATTTATGAACAATATTTATTTCTGTATGAACAACTCCATTTCTATTTATTGTATGCATAGCTCTTCAATTTCAAACCATATATGAACCTGCAATTTAAACCATGTAAAAACCAAACCATAAACCATGTATAAAGTAAACCAATAAGTTAATATAGGTCGCGTAAATTCATAACCAATCACAATCACACTTCCCACTCTCATAAGACCATGAGATCCAAGAAAATAATCACACCACAAATCACAAATAATCCAATGGAGCTAAAACAAGCTCGCAGATAAAGATTAAACATATTAGCTCGCAAAGACATAACCATTCATACATAAGAACACAACAGCCTCAAAAAAGATATGTAAGTCAAAACATATCCTTCCCAAATATATGTAAAACAACACGATCACACCCTTTAACCATATTTAAAAACCATGAAAATAGTTCGCCAAGTTTTATTAAATATCGAAAAGATATCCGCCCCTAAGGGTACATCATAAAACCACTATCCGCCCCGAAGGGTTCCAACACAATCAGCCCGCCCCGAAGGGTAATGGAACAACCGCCCCAAGGGTAAAACACAAACAGCCCATCCGAAGGGTAATAAAATAACCGCCCCGAAGGGTAGAACGCAAAAGCCCGCCCTGAAGGGTAATAAAACAACCGCCCCGAAGGGTAGAACATCAACAGCCCGCCCCGAAGGGTAATGAAACAACCGCCCCGAAGGGTAAAACGTAAACAACCCGCCCTGAAGGGTAATAAAACAACCGCCCCAAAGTGTAGAACATCAACAGCCCACCCCGAAGAGTAATGAAACAACCGCCCCAAAGGGTAGAACATCAACCATCCCGCCCCGAAGGGTAATAAAACAACCAGCCCGCCCCGAAGGGTAAAACATAACCAGCCCTCCATCTAGGCGTAATACTTCTTCAAATGACACACATTCCAGCTCCTAGGTAGAACTTTCCCAGCAGGATTCTCGAGTATATACACCCCTCCACGCAATATTTTAATCACTTTGAATGGCCCAACCCAATTTGGATCCAGCTTTCGGGTCTTACGCAGTGCATCAGCCCACCTCCATACCAAATCACCGACCTGAAAACAACGATGTTTAACACGTTTGTTAAAGGCAGTATGTATCCTTTGTGTATAATGTTCAACCCGGGCCGCAACATTCTCTCTTATTTCTTCAATCATTTTAATTGCTCCTCTCTCTAGCCTTTCATTTTCCTCCACATTAAACGCCGCTAAGCGCTGCGATCCACCCACTATCTCGGCTGGAATAACAACTTCCATCCCACAAACCAAACTAAATGGAGACTCCCCTGTAGAGGTACGAGGAGTTGTTCGATAAGCCCACAAAACCGATGCGAGCTCTTCTTCCCAAAGCCCTCCCGCTTTCTCCAATCATAGCTTAAGACCCTGCACAATGATATGATTAGTAACCTCCACTTGCCCATTAGTTTGGGGATGTGCCACAGAAGAAAATCGCTGCTTCATCCCCATTTTTTTGCACCAATCCTGGATTTTCTGCCCATTGAACTGGGTTCCATTATCAGACACCAATACTCGTGGAACACCAAACCTGCAAAAAATGTTATTAAAAATAAAATCCATCATGACTCGCTCGCTTATGCCCATAACCGCTTCAGCCTCCACCCACTTTGTGAAATAATTAACTGCCACCACCAGATATTATTTCTTGCCCGGTGTCTTTGGAAAAGGTCCCACGATGTCAATTCCCCATTGTGAAAACGGGTACGGCGAGCTCATAACCATCATCTCCTCGGCAGGTATATGGATAACCGGAGCATGCATCTGGCACTTCTTACACGTTTTTACCATGTCGCTAGCCATACCTTTCATTCCAGGCCAAAAGAAGTCAGCCCGTAATATTATGCCAACTAACGCTCTTCCCTTCGCATGATCACCACAATATCCCTCATGTATCTCCTTTAGCACCTCTAATCCTGCTTCTTAGACAATCATTTCAAGAAAGGTCCGAAACGCGACCTCTTATATAACTCCTCATTTATAACGCAAAAATGAGTCGCCATTTTAGCTTCCTTCGTTGTCAACCACACTCCTCCCTCTTTCGCTTTAATGAGAGTATCCCAGATAGGCGTGAGCCAATCATCTTTAAATTCGAGCTCCATTACCTCCTTTCCTTTTTCCACACTATTATGACTCAACTCCATCAGCGTGATTTTTCAAGTATCACAAGTTCCCAATGCGCCCGTCCGAGCGAGCTGATCAACCCGAGTGTTTTCAGCTCGCGGCAAGTGCTCTAGTTTAAACTCCTCAAAGCGTGCTACCTCTTCTCGTAATTTATTTAAGTATACCGCCATGAGTTCCTCCTTAGCTTCAAAAGAACCGTCGAACTGACGAGCTATCAACTGGGAATCCGTGTATGCCCATACCTTTCTTGCAGATCGCTCGCCATTTTCACACCCTGCAACATAGCCTCATACTCAGTCTCATTGTTAGACGCCTTGTATCCCAGCTTAATGGCGAACACCAAATTTTCTCCTTCCGAGCTGGTTAAAACAATACCCAGCCCTGCTCCTGATACCATAGTTGACCGATCGGTATGCAATACCCATGTCTTTATCTCATCACTTGAATTAGATGGACGCACCATCTCTTGCAAAAAATCTGCCAATACTTGCGCTTTTATGGCTACCCTAGGTTTGTACACCACATCGTACTCGATTATCTCCACAGCCCACTTCACCAACCCTCCAGACACATTTGGATTACTAAGGACCTGCTTGAGAGCTAGATTGGTACGTACTCTCACCCTATGGCTCAAAAAGTATGACCGCAGTTTCCTTTCGTTACAAATCAGCACAAAACCTCCTTTCTCCAGCTCGGGATAATTCAGCTCAGCCCCTCACAGCATCCTGCTAATATAATAGATAGGTTTTTGTGTACCTGCATCCTCTGTGATTAGCACCGAACTTACTGCGACCTCCCCAACCGATATATATAAGATCAGGTCTTCTCTCCAGGCATCGGCCTAGTCAACAATTGTATTTCTGCCAAGTATTTTTTTTCAATTCCTCAAACGCATCCGCTGCCTCTTTTGTCCATTCGAACTTGGACCCTTTTCGGAGTCTGAAAAGGGGACACCCCTCTCTACCGACCTGGAAATAAAACGGTTAAGACCTGCAATGCGACCTGTAAGCACCTATACGTCGCATACCGTTCGAGGATGTGGTATCTCCAAAACAGCACGCACCTTCTCTGGATTAACCTCAATACCCCTGTCACCCTAATAGGCCAAAAATTTCTCCAGATCGTACACCAAACGCGCACTTCTTCGGGTTAAGCTTCATCCTGTATTGCCTCAGTATAAGAAATGTCTTTCTGAAATCCTCCACATGGGATTCTGCTTTCTTGCTCTTGACCAACATATCATCGACGAAAACTTCCATAGTGGACCCCAACAGGTCCTTGAACATTCGATCTACCAATCTCTGATAGGTCGCCCCTGCATTTTTCAACCCAAAGGGCATGGACACAAAGCAATACGTTCCCGTTGACGTAACAAAACCCACCTTGGGCTGATCCTCCTTTGTAAGAGGTATTTTGTGATACCCCTGTGAAGCATCCATCATACTCAACAGCTCACATCCTGAGGTCAAATCTACCAACTGATCAATTCGTGGCAAAGGATAATGATCCTTTAGACATGCTTTATTTAGACCGCAAAAATCCACACACATTCTCCAATTTTGTTCCGGCTTTGGCACCATCACAACATTAGATAGGTTTTCTGGAAATTGAATTTCTCGAATGTGACCTGCTTTTAGCAATTTCTGCACCTCTTCTTCGATTATCTTGTCCAGTTCAGGCCCAAAATGTCTTCTTTTCTGCTTTACCGACCTCGCCTCTGGGTCTGCATTTAAATGATGTTGAGCGACCTCCGGATAAACCCCTTTCAGTTCTCCATCTCCAAAAGCAAAAATATCTCGAAATTCCCTCAATAATTTCACTAGCTCGTCTCGCAATGTCTCTGCCATCAAGGTCCCAACCCTCGTAGTGTATTCCGGGCAACCTTCCTCCAACGAAATTTCCATCAACTCCTCGTGTGGTCGAACAGAGTTCTCCTGTTCTTTTATCTTTTTCGCACTAAGTACACCTTTGGGTAGATCGTCGTCTCTCTCGCGCTTGTTTTCACTTAATCCCTTTTTGACCGTCATTTGATAACATGACCTTGCGACTTGTTGTTCGGAGACAGTTTCTCCCACTTTATCGCCCACTGGGTATTTGATACTCGTATGATACGTCGATGTAACTGCTTGGAATACATTGAGAGCAGGTCCGCCCAATATTGCGTTATATGCCGACCTCCCCCGGTCTATCAAAAACTTCAAATTTCTCCTTACTTGTGCCCCATTAAACGCATATATGGGCGTATTCACAGGGCGCACCTGTGTCTCCAACTTCATTTGTTCAAGAAAATCCGTGTATATTATATTAACCGAACTCCCATTGTCCAAAAAAATTCTCCCGACCTCGTACTCCGCCACCTCAGCTTCGATTACCAACTCATCATTATGATCCTCCTGCATCCCAGGTCGCTCATTAGGACTAAAAGAGATGATCGGTCCAGATATCTGCCGGCATCGACCCACACTAGCGACCTCCCACGTTCCCGTGCGAGCTGACTTAACATGCTTTTTCCGTGCACTATTAAAATCGCCATCTGTTGGTTGAATCTTGGTTAATTGTGTTGCCAATGGGCTTTATAAAGGCTCGAGTTCTTATGAAGCCTAATTTTTAAAGGCAAAGTTTTGAGTTGTAATAAGGAAGCATTAACAAGCTTCAATTGTATTTAAGTGGTTTAAGCTACAAGTCGGTTTTTGGGTTACGAGTTGAGAAATAGCTTGTGTTTGAAGGCTACGTTATGAGTGTTTACTGAGGTTTTGTTTTTGAACGAGGTGAAGCAAATTGCTTCGTGATTAGTTTAGGTTGAGTGAGTTATTGATCACGTTAGATCGTTAGTTAACCACACGACTTATATTCCATACCCGTCCAAGGAGCCTTACATTACAACCTGAAAAGACCTTTTCCGATTCTTTGTTGGTTACACACTTAAATGCGATGGAGAAGTTTTTCGATTTTCGGTGCTTGTTTATTGTGCATGTATTGGTATGATTTTAGCGTATACACGTCCCATGCAGAAAATACTTGTGTGCTTTGAGCGTACACCCTATATATTATCCTTGTGAGGATGCATGAATTTGATTTTAGGGCGAGAATGTAATAAGCGAGGAGTGTTTGAGGTTGCGTCACATTTATCTATAATTTTAATATTATCTATGTAGCATCGCACAACTCATTGCTTGGACTGATTCTCATTCTTGCTATACTTTGAATCTATCATTCGTTCGAGGAAAAACAAACCAATAAGCGTGGGGTAGTTGATTCGAACGGGGTCAATTTTTGATTCATTCTTGGATAGTTTCGTAATTGTCTCTCTAGCCAAGATAAGTTCATCGTGAAGCTCGTCTATGGTCATGTCACGCTCCTCGGAATACTCATTGCTCTCCTTGAGATCACGCTCAATTCCCCTCAATTCTTAAATGGTGCCCCTTAGTTGGAGATTCATGTCACTCAACCCTTCATTTATTTCCTCCGCTCTCCTCAATTGATCCTTCAAAGCATCGATTTGGAGGGTGTATTGGACCTCGCCCATACGACAATCACCAACCCTTGCCTTCATCTTATCGACCTCAACTTGCAGCTGGTCCAATTCTTCCTTATGCGCCTTCCTCAACATCCACCTATTTTCATGGTTGTTGGTTTCTTGTGTAATTGGCCTCATGGTGTTGAAGGGCTTGAAGAGTTACATTATAATTGGTATTGGGAGGCTTAGAACACAAGAGAATAATGAAATAAAAGTGTAGGGGGGTTGGTTTATATAGGAATCAAAAGCTCTTGAAAATATGAGTCCTAGATTTACCCAAATTATAAATAAGGGAAGAGATATTAAGTTTCCTAATCTATTTAGAACTCTCTTAGGGTAATAGATCTTGACCCCAAAACCAGCCAAATTTTGTGCAAAATATTCCCTTAAAATCACTTACCTATTGGGAATAAAACTCCCAAAAATCGCAGCCCAAAATTTCCCAATTTCGTGCAGCCGGTCGACGCACGCGCTCAGGCAGCGTCGACGCCGCGTCGACACTGGCGTCGATCGACACGACTGACGCGTTGGCCACCAAAATGAATTTTATGCATTCCGTTCAGTGAATTGATCTCTCCTTGACAACCTAATTCCTGTTTCATAAGCATAAAACACACGAAAATAAAAAAAGAAAAAAATAACTAAAAAGAAAATCAAAGGTTAGAAAATAAAATAGCTTGGGTTGCCTCCCAAGAAGTGCATCTTTTAACGTTGCTTGCTCGACGCAAGTTTTTGCGGTTAATTTTTAAATGGAGGCAGATCCACTATCTTCAACATCTCGCGATCTTGACCCGTTGCCTCTCCGTCACGATATAACTTAACTCGGTGTCCGTTAACTTGAAACGTTACGCTTTGTCTTTCGTCATAGAGTGTGATGGCTCCGAATTCGTTGATTTCTTTAATCACAAACGGACCACTCCATCTTGACTTTAATTTTCCTGGAAAAAGTTTCAATCTCGAGTTATAGACTAGAGCCAACTTACTAACCTCCAAATGCTTGTTAACGAGTTTCCGATCATGGCGGGTTTTTGTCATCTTTTGCCTCCATGCGTCATCATAGGACTCATTTCTTATTTCTTCAAGCTCAGTCAACCCCAACTTCCTATACTCGCCCGCCTCATCATAGTTCATGTTTAACTTGCGAATGGCCCAACTAGCTCGGTGCTCCAGCTCAACGGGAAAATGACACGCCTTCCCGTAGACGATTTGAAAAGGGCTCATACCAAGCACTGTCTTATGGGTTGTTCGATAGGCCCACAGTGCGTCGACAAGTTTGACTGCCCAATCCTTCCGACTTGGTCCAACTGTCTTCTCGAGAATAGCTTTTAGTTGATGATTGCTTGTTTCGACTTGTCCAGACGTTTGAGGGTGTTAGGGTGTAGCTACCTTGTGTTGGACCCCATATTTCGTCATCAGCCTCGCAAATGCTTGGTTTCAAAAATGGCTTCCTCCATCACTTACAATTGACTTCGGCACTCCGAATCTACTAAAAATATTTTCTTGGAGGAATTTCAGAACGACTTCCGCATTAGCTCTTTGAGCGGGGATCGCTTCCACCCATTTGGATACATAGTCGACACCGACCAAAATATACTCGAAATCTCCACTTTTAGGAAAGGGTCCCATAAAGTCTATCACCCATACATCTAAAATCTCTACCACTTGGTTAGGTTCTTGCGGCATTTCGTCTCGCTTTCCTATGTTGCCGGTTCGTTGGCAGTTGTCGCACGTTTTGCAGTACTCGAATGCATCAGCAAATAAACTTGGCCAATAGAATCCAGCTTGTAACACCTTAAATGCCGTCTTTTGAGCTCCAAAATGCCCATTTCATCGTTTTGAATGCACCTTCTGTTTAGTCCATCCTTGAAGCGTTTGAACACATAGGGTTCATCCCAAAAGTAATCCTGCATTTACTCAAAAATCTCTTCCGTTCTTGGTAGGATAAATGGTTAGGTATAATTTTGCAAGCAAGATAATTCACAATATCGGCATACCAAGGAGTAATTAACTGCTCAAGATTAAAAACATTCATCAACATCAATTTCTGATTCAAGCCTTTGTGTTACTTATAAATTTTTGTCAATAATTCAATAGCTTACCCGCAAGAGAAGGTGGTCGCGTGTAGGTTGGAAAATTTGACTCGAATCGTCTCTCGAGGAACATACAATCGGGATCTCGAATAGTTTATTTAATTGCAAATAACTTATACAAATGGGGGGGGGGGGGTTGATTGTTTTGATTAACTAAGAATTTAAAAAGCATGAACATCAATTAAAACTAAGTACTTTAATTCAACAACTAGAACTCATGAATTTAATCCAAGAAATCAACTAAGAACTCAACAAGTTCACTAGCATACTCGAAAAGTAATTTATCTAGAGCATAAGATTACGAATTGCCTAAACATGAATAACAACCAAACATTAATTAAACTAAAATTACGAATCCGAATAACAGTAGTTTCTAGGGTTCGAAGCATAAAATAATTCAAGAATAATAATTAAAAAGCAACTACTTAATTGCATAAATTAAACTACGAAAGCAAATAAAGAGTTTAGAATACTTATTTAAACTAAGAATTGCAGTAAGATATCCAGCTAATCCGGAGAGGTTGCGCGAATCTTGGTCGAGAATCGAATCACGAACTAATGGGTTGTGCTCGAAAATTGTGACTCTTGATTCTTTGAACTTGATCCTCGATGTTATTATGGAACGTAAGGTGCGTTGTTTAAGAGCTATAGGAGCTTAAGTAGGGTCGTAGTGGTGTATCATCTATGTTTTGGATGGACTTGGAGAAAGGCTTTTATAGTTTTCCCTTGTCTTGGAGCATAAGAAACCCTAAAATCCATAACTGGGCCGTCACGTCGATGTCGCATTGACCGACGTGAGCTAGGGCTCGACGTCGACGTGCCTGGTGCGCTTGCATCAATAGGACATGGGCATCAACCGACGAGGTCATGAATCGACGCTTCATAGAGTTACGTCGACTTGTGCATCGATGGACGCACCTTAGATCGACGCTTCAGAGAGTTACGTCGTCTTGGCATCGACCTAGCATCGACTGACGTGGGCAGAGTCGCGTCGACAGAGCGTCGACGCCTGCGTCGATCGATGCAGCTTGGTGCACGTCTTGTTCTCTTGATCTTTCTGCTACTCCTTCACCGGAAAGCTCGTTCTCGATCCAGAATTCATCCATCTATGCATCGAACTCTTCCGGTTACTTAGCTGTAAGGTGAAAAAAACGAATAATCACCTATTCTTACTTATTACGATCAAAATATGGTAAAATCATATTTATTCTCCCCTTGTTTCTTCTCGGGCCATTACGTCCCTGATTTCCTTGCTGTGGCTGCCTCTCGACCTGATCCTGAGGTGGATCCCTCGGTGGTGGCAGGGGAATTGGCTGCCTCGGTGGTGGCAGGGGAATTGGCTGCCTCGGCTCCCTCGGTTCTCTATCTCTGTAAACAACTTTCTTCAGATGCTCTACTCTTATGAGTCACTCAATTTCTTCCTTAAGATGCATGTATCTCTCCGTGGAGTGACCATAATTATTGTGTAAGAAACAAAAGAAGTTTGATTTGGGATGAGTAGGGATCGGCATGCGACTTTCTGGCCATTTTATATCATTAGGTAGCAGACGCTCCATGATAATAATAAACACCTTAGCCCGCGGGTAAGCCAGTGGTGTAAAATCCTCATTCCTCAAGTTTCGCATATCAATATCAGGCTTTTCCTGTCACTACAGGTGATCGAAGATTTCTCGACGCTCTAGAAATCGTCTCCGCAATAGTACGGAGTCGACTGTAGGTGCGGTGAGTTGTCCCGAGTCGTGTCTCTCGAGGATGGATGTGATCGYCTTTCGGTTTTCTTTATCGTTCTTATCGTCGGTTTTACTTAATCTAATTTAACCCTAGAAAGCGATWATCATTTTTCGGTTTCTATAATTAAATTTGAAATTGAAAATTAAGATTTAAAAACATTAAAAKATTTAAAGYAAATTAAAGCTTATACTAAAAACGATCAATTTAAACTAATTAACTTATTAAAACTTAATTATTTGAAATTAGTAAAATGGAGGGAAAATTAAAGTCAACTTATTTGAATAAGTCAACATAAGTACTTAACATTAATTAAGGGTT
>BMAC01000757.1:226027-283686 GCA_014905375.1 Phtheirospermum japonicum
TTTGAACGTCAATTCTAAAAGATCAACCCTCGTCATGTTCGCCGATTCGGCCTCAAACCCAAAGTAGCGGGCAAGAACCGTGATCATCGGCCCCATGCCGACTCGGGCGACGCTTCCCCTTCTCGTCCTCCGAATCCCTTCAATTTGCGCTCGGATCAACGGAAAAAATGGGACCGGATGCCCATTGCATATGCACCAAAGCACGTATATCTCGTGCCGAGTGAGGTTGGTGCTCTCATGCTTGCCCATTATGACGTGGGCGAAGAATTTGTACGCCCCAAGCAACGCCAAGTCGACGATCGCCGACGCCGAGTAACGATCCCGGCTACCATTTCCGCCCGTTATAGTCCCCCAGAACACAATCTCATTGTATCCACGAACTTGCGTATACGCGGACTCCTGGCAGTCAAGTCCGAGCACCGTTTGTAACACCCCCTGATCGATACGGCGTTTAACTCCCCCGAAARGCACATCAAAACCCATGTCACGCGTATCCTCATACGTGGTGAGAAACTCGAGCACTAGCTCCTGATAAGCCGGTGCTCGGAAGGACGCGAACATCCGGCCATTCATCGCGTCGATGAAACTTAGTAGACGCGTGCCGAATCCGTCATAATCCCCGTTCGCCACCCACGCGTATAAACGCTCAATGTCAATGAAACGAGGGGTAGCGAAATGTCGCATGGAAAGGTTTTGGAAAAGTTCCCCCTCGTCGGGAGAATAGATGGGGAAGGGGGCACCGTAATTTCTGGCGATATTGGGGTCTTGTTGAAAGCCGAAACCGATCACATGTTCGTCGTCGGAGTGACCGTCCATGGTATATGATGAAAACGGGGAAGAAGGTGGTCGAGTTTGTAGTAGGGAGWTTCAAAAAGCAAAACGAACGAAAAACGACGGAGAAACGACGAAAATAAAAATTGAAAGCTCTTTGGGGCAATATGTCAAGCACTTTGTGGGCGAGATTTTTGAAGAAGGAAATCAAAAAGAATGGCTCCAACTCCTACCCAACACACAACCAACAATAATAATCAAGTTCCCAATCTCCCAAAGGATCGTTTAAGCGAAGTACCTCGATTAATTAGGTCGAAAGTGAAACGAAAATTGAACGAGGAATCGAGCCTATCCCAAGGAGAATTTTGAATTTAGAGAGGAAGGAAGAACTTGAGAATTCCCGCGTAGTTGCCCCGGTCGATCGACTAAGAATCGATTCTCTATCTTTCTCTCATTTCTATTTTTTTTTATATTTTCTGCTCTTTTTTTCGAATTTTTGGTCGATTTTAGGGTGCTGGGGAGGAAGAGATCGACTGGTATTTATAAGCCCACTGCCAGGCAGTCGATCGACTGCTCTTCTCAGTCAATCGACTGCTGTCGATCGGTTGCCAACAGTCGATCGACTGCTCTTGTCAGAAAGTACGAAGGTCCCTGTAATCCAGTTGATTCCGCCGTTGCAGTCGATCGAGCGCCAGTCGATCGACTGGCTGTCGATCAATAAAAGACCAGTCGATCGACTGCTCTTGCAAAAAGCTTAAAAAGTACTGGAATCCAGTCGATTTGATCACGTCAGTCGATTCTTCAGTCGATCGACAGGCATTCCAATCGATCGACTATATGTGCAGTCGATCGACTGCATTGCAGCAGTCTACTCCATTTTTGATCCTGTTTTCTCCCAAAACTTCGAGACCGGACCTACACAAACCCCAAAATTTCCATTAACACTATTTAGAGATGGAATATACACTAAATTAAAAGAAAAACAAGAAGAGAATTAGAAAGTCGTGGGTTGCCTCCCACGTAGCGCGTTTGGTTTACGTCGTTCGCTCGACGACCCCAATTTCGTGATCAAGATCCCATTGGGGGAAGATCACTCAGGTGTTCCTCCTCCACGATCATAGGCTCGAGCGCTTTGGTTTGTAACATACTGTGGCGGTAAGGTTTTACTCGTGCGCCATTAACTTGGAAATGCTCGTTCGTTTTGGGATCGATCAATGTCACAGCTCCGAACGGGGATATCTTCTCGATKYTGAACGGGCCYCRCCATTTCGACATGAGCTTCCCGGGAAACAACGTGAGTTGGGAGTTGTAAAGGAGCACTTGCATCCCTTCCTCTAACTCCTTGGGCGCTAGTTTCTTGTCATGGAGGAGCTTCATCCGATCCTTGTAAATACGAGCACTCTCAAATGCCTCGTTTCTTAGCTCGTCAAGCTCTTCAATTTGGAGCCTCCGCTCCTCGCCGGCTTGTTTCAAGTCGAAATTGCATGCTCGGATGGCCCACAAGGCTCTATGTTCCATCTCGACCGGTAAGTGGCGATAGGGGCTCATTCTGAGAACCTTCTTATGGGCCGTGCGGATAGCCCACAAGGCATCCACGAGCTTTGAAGACCAATCTTTTTTGTTCGGTTGTACGGTCTTTTCGAGAATGTTCTTGATTTGACGGTTGCTCGTTTCAACCTGACCGGCCGTTTGTGGGTGGTACGGCGTGGATACCTTATGAACGACTCCATAATTCTTCAGCACCTTCTCGAGTAGCTTGTTATTGAAGTGCTTACCGTCACTGATAATCACCCTCGGATCTCCAAATCGACTAAAGATGTTGCTGCGCACAAAATTCACCACGGTGTCGCCGTCATTCCTCCTCGTCGGAATTGCCTCAATCCACTTCGAAACATAATCAACCCCAACCAAAATGTATTCGAACTCATGAGACTTCGGAAAGGGGCCCATGAAATCGATCCCCCACACGTCGAATATCTCTACGGCCAAATTATATGTCATTGGCATTTCGTTCCTTTTCCCGATACTTCCGGTCCTTTGGCATCGATCGCACCTTTGGCAATGGTCGTGGGCATCTTTGAAGAGGCTCGGCCAATAGAATCCCGATTGGAGAACCTTGTGAGCGGTCTTTTGCCCGCCGAAATGTCCTCCGGCTAGGTGATCATGGCACTTCGTCAAAATCTCCCCTTTCTCCTCGTCCGGAACACACCGTCTCAACACACCGTCTTTTCCGATCCTTTACATGTGAGGGTCATCCCAATAATACTCTCGGCACTTGGAGAGAAACCTTCTCTTCTCATGATGAGATAGGTCCGTGCGGAGTACTTCACTAGCAAGGTAATTGGCGATGTCGGCATACCACGGTGCGGCAAAAACGACAAATAGGTTCTCATGTGCGAGATTCTCTCCAATTAGCTCCTTTTCTCCCGTTGGGGCCTCGAGGCGAGAGAGATGATCGGCTACAACGTTCTCGCACCCCTTTCGGTCCTTGATCTCCACACCGAACTCTTGGAGCAAGAGTATCCATCGGATGAGCCTAGGCTTCGCTTGAGCCTTGTTGAAAAGATATCGTAACACCGCATGGTCACTATGCACAACAACCTTCGATCCAATGATGTAGGCTCGAAACTTTTCAAGTGAAAAAATGACGGCAAGGAGCTCTTTCTCGGTAGTCGTATAGTTCTTTTGGGCATCGTTGAGCATTAGACTCGCATAATAGACTACTCGAAGTAGCTTGTCCACTCTTTGCCCCAAGACGGCCCCCACCGCTCCGTTTGATGCGTCGCACATTATTTCAAACGGGAGGGACCAATCCGGGGCAACCACCACTGGAGCCGAGGTCAAGCTTTCCTTTAACGAATCGAAAGCCAATCGACAAGCATCATCAAAAACGAACGGGGCATCGGCACTCAGCAAATGACACAAAGGACGACTAAGTTTTGAGAAATCCTTYATAAACCATCTATAAAACCCCGCGTGGCCAAGAAAACTTCGAACTCCCTTCACYTTGATTGGGGGCGGGAGCTTTTTAATCACATCGATCTTCGCCTTGTCCACTTCAATTCCCTTCGACGACACAACGTGGCCCAAAACGATCCCACTCCTCACCATGAAGTGGCTTTTCTCCCAGCTCAAGGTGAGGTGATTCTCCACGCACCTCTCCAAAACTTTTGACAAATGATCGAGACATTCGTCGAACGTGGAGCCGTAAACTGAAAAATCATCCATGAAAACCTCCATGTACTTGTCGAGCATGTCGGAGAAYATCGAMAGCATACAACGTTGGAAAGTAGCGGGCGCGTTACACAATCCGAAAGGCATACGGCGGAAGGCATAGGTGCCGAAGGGACACGTGAACGTCGTTTTGGATTGGTCCTCCGGCGAGATAGCGATTTGATAGTATCCGGACAATCCATCGAGAAAACAGTATGAATGATGCCCCACGAGCTTGTCCAGCATTTGATCGATAAACGGGAGCGGAAAGTGGTCCTTCTTGGTGGCGGCGTTGAGCTTTCGAAAGTCTATACACATTCGCCAACCAGTGGTCGCACGGGTCGTTACACGTTTGCCCTTTTCGTTCTCGATTACGGTTATCCCGCTCTTTTTCGGCACCATGTGGACTGGGCTTACCCATTCACTCTCCCCGACCGAGAATATCAACCCTTCGGCCACGAGTTTCAATATCTCGTCTTTCACGACCTCCATTAGATTCGGGTTTAGTCYTCGCTGGCTTTGCCTCGATGGTTTCGCTCCTTCTTGAAGGATGATCCGATGCATACAAGTGGAGGGGCTTATGCCCTTGATATCGGCAAGGCTCCACCCTATTGCCTTTTTGTTCTTCTTCAAAACGTCTACCAATCTTGCCTCGTCTCTCGGAGAAAGCTCAGCGTAGATGATCACGAGTTTGGCCTCTTCGCTTTCCAAGTAGATGTATTTGAGATGGCTCGGGAGGGTTTTGAGCTCCGGCTTCTCCCAAAGGGGCGATTCTACGCTCGATAACTCGAATATGTCAATAACCCCCTCTGATCGAATCGCTCGCCACTTCTTGTCCTRGACATCCTCGTTCACAATCTCCTGAGWTGCTTCCTCCACTAGTTCTTCTATTGGGTCGATCATAGAGCAATCGGCATGAAAAGAGGATGGCGGAACGGTTCCCAAGTCATGAATCGAGAAGTTTACCGTATCGCCCAAAACCGAGAAAGACAGCTTTCCATTTTTTACATCGATCAAGGTGTTRGTCGTGGCRATGAAGGGCCGCCCGAGTAATATAGTATGTTCTCGGCCCTCGTTGCTTACTTCCCRAARGTCCAATATCACAAAATCCARCGGCACAATGAMGCTCCCGACTTGTACCAAAACATCTTCGACCACGCCCTTCGGGTATCGGACAGATCGATCGGCTAGTTGCAAACACATCCTCYTTTCTTTGAGATCGCCCAGCTCTAATTACTTAAAAATGGAATAGGGCATCAAGTTAATCCCCGCGCCGAGGTCAAGCATTCCTCGTGTCTCCTTGCCGRTTCCYAGGGTAATCTTTATACAAAAGCTCCCCGGATCACCTTCTTTGTGCGGTAGAGTATTGCTAAGGGCAATGCTTGCCGCGTTCGATATGCATATTTTCTCATTTTCTTCGAATCGGCGTTTCTTCGATGTTAGCTCCTTGAAGAACTTCGTGTAAGCGGGGATATTTCGGATTATGTCGAGCAAAGGAAGGTTTATGTTGACCTTTGATAACATCTTGTATAGCTCGAGGAATTGGTCGTCTTGCTTCGTAGATCGGATACGGCTCGGATATGGAATCGGAGGTCGGTACGGCGTGGCGGACTTATGTAACCCCCCGTCAGCCTGGGACCCCTTCGCCTTGCCACTAGAGAGTGATGTGGGAGGGTTAGGAGCGGCTGCGGGCTCGTTCGAATCCGGAGTAGCACGATCCTCTTGAACGCTCGTCGAAGGTCCGTCGTCGGGTAGGGCGACCTTGTTGTCTACCACCTTGCCACTTCGGGTTGGGCTTGGGCCGATTGACTTGGTAGCTTATCCTTGTCCCGTGCTTGTTTTAGCTCGTTGACATCCGTAGCTATTTGTCCCATTTGTGTCTCCAAACTCAAAAGCCGCTTGCTTAGCTCGGATAAGACGGATTCGAGGTTTGATTGTCGCAGTGTTGGATGGTCTTGGGGAGCCGGGAACGGTGCTTGAGGAGGTGGAAAAGGTGGTCGAGCGGCGTACGGGATTTGAGGGCGCGGTGGTTGAGCTTGTTGTGCCCATCGGGGCTTGAGAACGATGTTGGTGTGTTTGAAAAACGGGTGGCATTAGAGCTTGGGACGTGTCTCCGTATCTAAAGTTAYGATGGTCCCTTCGTAGGTATGGAGCTCCTTGTCGATAGCCTTGATAGCCTTGATAACCTTGTACCGCATAAGCTTGCTCGTCGAATCCGCTCGGTTGTTCGTAAGCTTTAGGGCATGCACTTGCCCCATGACCCGAAGTGCCACACGAGGGGCAAATCTCCATCGAATTCGGGAATGGTTGCGGTTGAACGAGGGAGGCTATTTGGCTTTCTAGCTCGGTGATCTTACGGGCCCACTCGGGCTCGGCACCTGTCGAGACCTCTTTTACGTGCTCCTTCCGCTCCAAGATATTCATGCGTTGATCATCGGCGGCCATGTTTACAAAGATGTCGTATAATTCCCTCGTTGATCGGCCGTCTAAATTCCCCCCGGCGGCATTGTTCACCATTCGCTTCGATGCGAATGCCAATCCATTATAGAAAAACTGATTCAAAAAGTCGCCGGTAAACCGATGGTGTGGGCACTTAGTAAGGTACCCCTTGAACCGCTCCCATGCCTCGTAGAAAGTTTCGTCGCTCGCTTGTCGGAACGAGGCAATCTTATCTCTAAAGTCGGCCATCTTCTCTTGAGAATAGTATTCTTCCATGAATCGCTCGGTGACCATATCCCAATTGGTAAGGGAGTCGGACGGCAAGGTCATGAGCCAATCCACGGCCTTGTCTTTCATCGTGTATGGGAAACACCGCATTTTGATTTGATCAATATGAAGCCCTTGGCGCGGAAAGCTCGACACCGTATATGAAAATACTCGTAGGAATTGCAGGGCATCTTGGTTCGGTAGGCCGTGGAACGTAGGTAGTCGGTTCAAGTCTATCGGCCGCAAGTCGTATTCGAGAGCCTCGGGGCTCAATCGAATACAAGAGGAGAAATAGCCCATATACGGCCTCGACACTTCCTTTATACTGTTGGTGGGACCCCCGTCGGGAGTGGCGAAAGGGTGTCCTCCGATATCACGAGCGGCATAAGGATTTTCATTGACGGCGGGCGCTCGTGGATAGTCTTGAGGTATCGGATTTCAGAATTGAGGCACGGGCCCGGTCGGATGCGGAAATCGAGGCTCGTGCGTGTGAGGGGCGTAGTGTGGACCTTGATGAAATTGTCTCGGGACTTGGAACGGCGGTTGATATGGGAACGGTGGCCCTTCGATTATCGGGCCTTGGTAGGGCGTCCCGTGAAACTGAGTGTTCGAACTTTGGGGGTCTTGGTTCGTAAAACCATTTCCCCCTTGGTCGAACGTCGTCGCGAAAACCGGATGTGGGTCTTGATGAGTCGCCGCTTGAGGTGACGTTGCGGGGCCGGTCGACACCGGTGGAGGCGGAACCCCTTGGTTGTCGTGGGCAGGGGCAGGGGGCGTCGGATTTTCAAACGGAGTGGCCATGTTTTGCTCGTCTATTGACGAAGATAACAAAGGAGGCAACGGGACGTCGGACGTGTCTTGCCTTGAAGCGGCTCGTGCGTCTCGTCGCAACCTTTCGGGGTTCGGCAAGAATGGAGTCAACTCCTGTCTGAGCGATCGTCTACCCTGCATACACAACAACAACAAAAAGATCACGCGTATCGAATGTAAAACAATTTGCTAACTAATTATTTCGACGACAATAAGAATAATTAAGAATGCCATTGGCCTTAATCCATCCCCGGCAACGGCGCCAAAATTTGATCGAAGATTTCTCGACGCTCTAGAAATCGTCTCCGCAATAGTACGGAGTCGACTGTAGGTGCGGTGAGTTGTCCCGAGTCGTGTCTCTCGAGGATGGATGTGATCGGCTTTCGGTTTTCTTTATCGTTCTTATCGTCGGTTTTACTTAAACTAATTTAACCCTAGAAAGCGATAATCATTTTTCGGTTTCTATAACTAAGATTGAAATTGAAAATTAAGATTTAAAAACATTAAAACATTTAAAGGAAATTAAAGCTTATATTAAAAACGATCAATTTAAACTAATTAACTTATTAAAACTTAATTATTTGAAATTAGTAAAATGGAGGGAAAATTAAAGTCAACTTATTTGAATAAGTCAACATAAGTACTTAACATTAATTAAGGGTTTTAAAGGAAGATCTTTAACAACTTTTACAAACTTAGAAATTGATTACAACTTAATAACTTAAAAGCATAAGTTCATAAGCTAGAAAGCTAGAAAATGAAATTGAAATTTTGAAAGATCAAAACAACCACAAACAAGAACCAAACTAATATAAGATAAGAAATAACATGGAAATTAACTAATTAAAGGAAAGAGATTACCAAATGTACTTGATTACACAAAGCTTGAATGAGGAAAGCTTGAAAGCTGGATGATTCTTCACAAAAGATAGCTTGAAACAAAGCTTGAACATTAAACTACTAAGATCTAAACTTAACTAATCTATAACTAATTACTAGAATTTTTAGGAATTAAAATGAGATATGAAAAACTGAGAAAAATCTCTGGTTTTGGGCAGCTTCCTTGGGGAAGAAAGCTATCAGGACAAGTTGTCTCCTTGAAATGACGTATGATTGCTAATATCTTCAAAAATCTGCTTTTCAGTCGATCGACTGAGAAAAAGCAGTCGATCGACTGGCAGTCGATCGGCCTTGTCGGCAGTCGATCGACTGCATGTCAAAATTGGCCTGAAGCCCTGTAATTCAGTCGATCTTGGAGGCCCAGTCGATCGACGACAGTCGATCGGCCAAGTAGGCAGTCGATCGACTGCCATGTCAAAAACCTCAAAACTCACTGGAATCCAGTCGATTTTAGCCGGATCAGTCGATCGACTTCAAGGTCAGTCGATCGACTGATCATTCAGTCGGTCGACTGGATTCCAGCGCCCGGCTCAATTTCTCGTTCTTTTCGCGTCCGCCGGCTTGTCGAACCTCGTCCGCTGCACTTCCTTGCTTTGTTCGTCCATTCTCGAGTCGAGTATCGACGATCCCAAACGAGCGTGGGCCCCGCTTGGACGTCCTACGGCCAAGAAAAACAGAAACGTGAAAAACTACGAAAATTAATAATAAAACGTACAAAAACTAAGAAAATCTAGAAATACGAAAAACGGCCAACCCGACTCCTAAAGCAACAAAAAGCAAGCGAAAAACACGTAACGTGAAACAAAAACGATAATGAAAATATGTACAAAAAGATGCAAATCAACAGGACTCAGGGTTAGGAGTCTGCGCACTATCCTTCTGGGTTTTCTTCTGACCTCCCTCCTTGAGATATTACCTCCGGTCTCCGCGACCTCCCCGCCGAATCGCACACGATGTTCCTCCTCCTCTTCTTCCACTTGTATATATTTGTTACATCTCTCCAGGACCTCATCGTAAGTTCACGCCTCTTTCTTAACTAACAACTTGCGTAAGTCTTCCCTCCTGAATACCTGATGTAAAGCTCCCGCTTTTATTTCATTCGTAGCTGTAGGTATCTCCAGTGTGGCACTAGTGAACCTGTTAACATATTGCTTCAAGGTTTCTCCAGGTCGCTGCACCATAGTAAAGAGCGACCGTGCGGTCTTCTCACTTTGTCTCACACTGGAAAATTGTTTTAAGAAAGCTGCTCGCAACACCTGAAAACTGGTAATTTTTCTTTTCGCCAGTTGATAGAACCAGCTCTGCGCGATTCCCCTTAACGTAGACACAAAGTCTCGGCACGGCATAGCATCTGTATACCAGTGTAACATCCTCTCGTTCTCAAATAACTGCAAATGTTCCACTGGATCTGTCAGCCTGTGATACTAGAACTCCAGCTCCTTATACCCCTTGGGCATCACAGCTCGCAACATGTCATCCGAAAGAGGATGCCCTTTATCTTCGTCCAGCTTTCATCCTTCTACCTGCCTTTGCAATTTTAACAAGGCTTCCTGCATATCTCTAAACGCCTTATTCCCTGGTCCGACCTCATTCTCACCATCTTCTTCATGGTACCCACTCTGACTCTTGCACGACTTATCTCGAGATTCACCATCCGTACTAGAGTTTTGTGTTCCGCTCTCACTGGTAGATTTGCTATGTCGCCGACCTCAGAGTTTGTAGTACTTTTGCCCTATCTTCACCTTCTTGTACTTATACCCACGGGTACGAGACTCCATGGACGAGGTAGAGCTAGAAGAATCTACCTGTTTTCGCTTACCCCTATTTTTCCCCACTTGAGAAGATCTCAAAGACAGATATCCTCCGCTTTGTTTTGTCTTTTTTGATACCAATTTTTCTTTCTGCCCGCCATTCGATCCATCAGCCTTCTCCTTCGAAGTACCCAACTCGCCTGATAGGTACTTGTTTAGTTCTTCCTGTTTCTCCAGATGCACAAAATCCATAAGCCCTTCTAAGAACCCTTTTTTGATTTGACAGGGCTTATCTCCGGGTAAATCTTTCCATTCTTTCGTTCTTATATGAATCACTTTCTGCGCCACAGCCACCGGCGTCTTTGCCTCCAAGTCTCCTTCCGGCTCCTTTCCGTTATGTTTCCTTGGGGAGGGTGGCGGTGTGCCACCCAAATTCTGAACTGCTGGCTCCTCCTGAGAAGTAGTTTGTCCGTCTTTTGTTGGTTCTCCTTTGTTGATTTCTGCCATCTTGTTCTTCTTCTTCGATCTGCTCGACCCAGGACCAAAATCCAGGGTTCTAGGTTGGATTTTCTCCTTCATACTGTGCTTGCGAAACTTCTCACGTGTTTTTCTCAAGGACTCGATGTCCCTCTTTCCCACACACGGCTGCACTTGATAAAACCAAAAAGATTGGTTACCAAGAATAGGGGGTACTAACCTCAAATTTGAGATCAGCGACCTGAAATAGCTTCCAAATACGTCACAACGACCTGATAAGTCTCCAAAAAGCCTCCTGGCGACCTAGCCGATCCTACAAAACAAAACCGTCAGCCAAGGCGGAGGACGGCCCCGGCGAAGGTCCTCCGATGCTTAAGTCAGATAGTGCGAGAGATATTTTGAGAGATTAATCCGTCATAAAAAAACTTGAAAATAAAAGAGAGGTATGCACTCCTTTTATAGAGACAAGAGAAGTCCTCCCCAAGCAAGGATTTCCTTCTCCCACCACAATTCCATAAATATCGTGACCGACTTAGAATTAGGATTTCTCTTGTATGCTAAATTCCCATAAATAGTGGATTTCTCGCTTAAATTACCAGAATAGGCCTGAGCCTGTTATTCTTTCCATCCATTCCGCCGGGACCCCATATGAGTCCATTCGGGCTTAATATTCATAAAGCCCATAACCGAGCTATCAGACAGCGCGCAACTAACAAAAGTATAAGAGGTCGCGACCCTATATGAGAACTCATCCTCATATTCCAGGTCGCTACTCTATAAACTAGCTCGCCCACCCCTTAGAAGAAATGTTCCTTCCAAGAAAAGAAGTTGCGTACCATAAATACCCTCATATATTACGTATGGAGTTTTAGTGTCGTATCAGATTGGTCTGTACAATACCTAGTTATCAAAAGAATAAAATAGAAAAATTTAAATTTGGGAGTGTTTGAAATAAAAAACTGAAAAAAAAAACCCAATAATTTGTTTGTGTTATACTCGCACTGTTCTTGTTCCTCCGCCAGGTGGACCAATAGTTTTGAAAAGTGACATTAAGGTCATTGATACACCATTAGCAGTAGTGTTGATCCTTTTTGTCCACTTTAGTTCAAATGAAAAAATGTTATATAGTCACGTAAAACCAAGAAACTCAGAGGGCATCCGAAAGATAAGAAAAAATTAAATTAAGAATTACCACAACTCTGTTTTGTAATATGAACAGCCCCGTCATGATTTCTATCTGGTGAAAATTTAAATTTGTGAGTTACCTCTTAGATTTTCTCAAAGAAGAATAATCTTCAATTTATCTAGAGTCTCGTTGAGTAGGTGGCTAATTTAATGAATAACTTAAACCTCAAAGTCTTCTAGGGCTCTCAGTCCACACTACAAAAAAAAAAAAATAGGCGAATGTTGACGGACGTGATCTGTCAGCAATCTCGTCAGCTCCAGTTTGCCGACGGATCACGATAGTTAACATTTTTGCCATCATCAAATGCTATGCTGGCGGGATTAATCTAGCCGTTAGCAAATGCTGACGGGCCTTACTTGTCATTAAATTCAAATAATGCTGACGGGTATATGCCGTCAGCATATGCTGACAGGCTTTATACGCCCTCATTTCTCAAATGATACGGACAACACGTCTGCATTTTTAAAATTCTAGATTTAATTTTAATTTTATTTTATTTGATATTTTTACCTGTATTTATTTCATAAATCAATACTTCAATACGAAAATTAATTTGCATTTCCTAAAAAAATTATAAAATTAAATATAATTTATTAACAATTTTATCATATAATGTATTAAACATAAATAAAGTACCAAATATAAATATTATTTGTTCTTAAATCAACTAAACCGCAGAATCAACATCATCATCATCAACTGGAGCATCAGAGGACGGTCGTCGACGTCGCGCTACCATCGCTGCGGCGACTTCCTGCATCATCCGATCATGGAGAGCCGCTTCGTACTGGAGTGATGACGTATATGCTCCTCACGCATGGCCTGGAGCTGCTCCGGATGTGCACGCACCTAGAGCTGACTCTCGACCTGTCTCTTCAAAGCCTCAATCTGCATCTGGAACTTCGAGACAGAGCTATCAGGAAAAGAGGAGGTACTGCCTCTAGGACTCTTCGAAGACAGAAGAGTTCCTAAACATACCGTGCCAAACTGACAACCCTTCTTAACCCCGATGGTCTGTAGATAGACCGTGTTCTCGTGAATGGCGGTGATGAAGCACGAGCCTCCTCTCTGATAATCCTCATGCAATATTTTGATTGGTGTATAATTTACCGTTACGAGGACCTAAAAATGAAAGCTATATATTTATATTCATTACAATTAAAAACATACTTACAAAAGTCTGCTGCAATTGAGGATCAGTGAAAGAGTCGTCGGGTCTCTGTTGAATAGTCAAGAAAAGCTCAAATGCATTGGGTTCCATACCCAAATCCTCGCGCTGTGTACAATATTTAAAATACTTTTTAATTTATCAATAATTATGAACTAATTAATTACTTATGAGCTAAATTTACAAATATATTTTAATTTTACTTACGAGCTGATGTGCATGATCAATCGCAGTCCGTGACCCTCCTCTGTGCTTGGCTATCCCAGTACTAGGTCCGCTAGGATCGCTCATCTTGTTCCTGCTCGCCTGCTCCGACAGCTTCTTGTTCTCTAGATTCTCCAACTCCACCATCCATCTCCTCCAGATTTCTGCACCGACACACGTGGGCACCCTCCCCTCCGTTCTCCACTTCGCCTTCCACTTGTTGAAACGGTTGTGATTTGTACATATTAGTATGTGATTCTCATGTGTTTTTGCATTGCATTTTGTGTGTTTTATCGGGTTTTAGGTTTCTATTCTTCTTGTTTCTCTTCCTTTTATTATTTTTTCATTTCTTATCTCATTTTATCTTCTTCTCCTTTATTTTATTAGTAATAGTATAATTATGTTTAATTTTCTCTTTCAGCGTCGAGACGATGAAGATTGGACAAGCAATGTGCTAGGATTACCGGGAAGCGTCGGTCGACGCCCTTGAGCTGTCCGCGTTGATGCCTAGAGATGCTCGCATCGGCCAACGCTAGGTCGATGCACATGCCTAGAAAATCTCTGTGAGCGTCGACACGTTGAGCGTTGGTTGACGCACACACCGCCAATGCAAGCCGAGCAACCGCGTCGACGCCGACGTATGGTTCGCGTCGATCGACGCTACTGCAGTTTGAGCGGTTATATTCGGGGAACTCTATATAAATGCATCTTTTTCTTCATAATAGGGGTGCTAGGACTTGGGGGAAGGTTTAGAAATTGTAGAGATCCCTCGGTTCTTGCCACCTTTCGATCACACGTATGATTCGGGTTGAGGAGTTGAAGACTTCAAGTTCGAGTCGTTGTTTCCTCATTTGTTCTTTGTCTTTGTTTTACCTTTCAGTTCTTTAACTTTAGTTCTTAGATTTTATATGTTAGATAGAATAGTTCATAGTATGTAGTTTAATTGTTAGTTTGAACGTTGTTACTTTCTTGTTTTTATTCGTATTTCATTTTCTCTTCTTTATGAATGTTCTCGTTAGATTATTTGTTTGTTTTTAATGTCGATCATGTTCATGCTTTGCGTTTAAATTATGCTTTGATCATGATGATGTTTTTCGGCATGTCTTTTGGCTAAGTTTATCGTTCTAGTGCCTAGGGTCATTTAGAGCCATCGGGATTGACAACCCTGATCATGGAGATGATCCTGGCACACTAGAACCCTCATTTTCATAATCGTTTTTAAAGGCTTTCAATCTTATTGCTCGTAGATGTTAGAACTCCCAAACCAAAATGGATCGCGTGTTTAGTTTAGTCTTTATTTCTTTTTTATGTTAGTGAAATCAAACACCAGAATAGCTTCCGATTAGTCTTCCTTGATTCGACTCGAATCCAACTTACCGCCTACAATTGCTCCATTCTCTTTCGGACGAGATCTTTAATTTTAAATAAAAAGTAGGTGTAAAAATTTCAATTCAAAATTTGGAGCAGTTGCCGGGGAAGGCTAAAGCTCGTCGATTTTTGGTGTTTGCTTTTAGTGCTTTTTGTTCGTGATTTTATTTGTTTGTTTGTGATAATGTTCATTTGTGATTTTTGTTTTTGTTGTTTTTGTACTTTCTGGTGCATTTAATCTCGATTTTTGAGTGTTGTGCTTTGTAGGCACATTTTTGAAGACTCGAGATTAGTTTGATTGAAGATGGCGGATTATCGAGCTAGTTCGCCATATGATAACCCTTACGCTCCAGCTTTCGATTGTCAAGTCCCTCCATCATATTATGATCCGTATGCTCCGAGCGGTCGAGAATGGGGCCATCCTTTTGATCATTTCGGCCCATGTCCTTCTTAATGCTGTAATCCGAGCATGGATACTTACGCACCGTCTTGTGGCTATTATGATCCGGGTTTTGATGATTCTTACCCGAGTGTTGACTCGTATGCTCCACCATTTCAAGATTTCTATTCTTCGAGCTACGATGTTTATAATCCACCCATCTCCGATACATATACTTCGAGTGGTGATCCTTACGCCACAGTTTCCCTAGATTTGTCCATGTCCCTTTTATCAGAATTGGAATCTTTTATAACCAAGATCTTGGATTGGGATCAATGGATGAATGAACGCATGGATCGCTTCGAGATTCAATTAGAGCAACTTTTCATATAGGCGTACGGGCTTGACCAACTTTTTCATAAGGACATGCCCATCGTTGATGTGGAAGATTCCATATTGGTTGAGGACAGTTCAACCTCTGATGATATTTTGAGAGATGTGTACAAGGAGGTGGAGTTGACGGGTGAGAAGAAAGAGTCGAAGGAAGGCATTACCGCTTCCGTACTGTTCGATGATGAAGTTCTGAAAGTTTTGTAGGAGAGTGAGACTATTGAGTCACATTTTGGACCACCCGAAGCTTTATTGAAATTTTATTTTGAGGTGGTAGACGAGATAGTCTAGAAGGTGCCCGATCACCCCATGCTACAATTGCCATTTGACATATTCGAGGTGATCGATTACTCGCGGTTCCGACCTCCAAAGCTAGTTGGAGTTTTCACCGCTTGCATCTCGGGGCATGCTTTTTGTGCTTGCCATGGTGATTATCATCGCCAATTCTTGCTTTTAGAGAATACCAAGGCGTGGCACGATAGGCATTTGTTTTTAAACCCGGGATGACATCGACCGTAGACGTCGTCAAGCTTAAGACGTTAATCCAGCGCTTCTTAGGAGGCAACCCAAGACTTTTAACTTTATATGTTTTTATGTGTTTTTATGTGTTTTCAGGTCTCTTTCATTATTAAGTCATGTTGGACGATTTTCGACACCGGACTCTTCACCGCAAGCGCGAATTCAGGGACGTCTCTCTCTTTCTCTTCCTTTTACCATACCTTGCTTAATTTTTCATTTTACACAATGTGGACATTGTATGGTTTAAGTGTGGGAGGGTTGTCCTTTGGTTAGTAATTGTTTGTATGCTTGCTTGTGGTTGATTTGAGTCGTGTGTATTTATATTGACTGGAACCTTGACGAAGTGACGTGGTTAGATGCTTTGTTTAGGATATTTAGACTTTCATTCGAACAATAGTATAATTGTGGGGAATTAAGTGTAAATAGTCAATGAAGTGTCTTGTACCTTGTTCTATTCTTGTTTCTTCTTAAGAGTCGAGTACTCTCTACTAGCCCCGTTTTCCGATGCCCTCTATAGGATTTTATGTAATTTTTCTTTTTATTTTGGAGACGTTAATACTCCATGTGCTGAATTTGAAAAATGTTATCAGTTGCACTTAGCAACGTAAGATCGGAGTCAATGAACTCTCGTTTTGATGTATGTATATTATGCTCGTTTTGTACCTCATCTCTATAGGTACTCATAATTAAAAAAGAAAAAGAAAAAGAAAAAGAAAAAAAAAAGAAAAAAGAAAAGAAAAAGAAAAAAATATATAAGAACAAGAAGAGAGATCCTTGTACAAGTTAAGTTCTTGTTTTTATTTTTATTTCTTAGATTGTATTGTTAAAGAAGCATATAGATGACTGGGCTAGTCGGGTGATGATTTGGCGGTTTGAGCATGTATAGACTTTGGCCGAGGCATGGATGGGTGACGTACATAGAGGTCAACTCATTACTTTTAGGTGTTCGGAAGCTAGTCTAAATATCTTATCTCAACGTTATCGTGTCGTTCTTTTAGTTGAGTTTACAGTTGATTTAATACATTAACCTCTTGAATCATTTGAATGCATTAATGATAAGGTCATCAGGTAGTTAGCTTTTTATTGTCTATGTTTAGATTTGATTTTGCTCTAGGACATGCAAAAAGCTAAGTGTGGGGGAGTTGATTTGTACATATTTGTATGTGATTTTCGTGTGTTTTTGCATTACATTTTGTGTGTTGTTGTCGGGTTTTAGGTTTCTATTCTTCTTGTTTCTCTTATTTTTATTTTTTGTTTCTTATCTCATTTTATGTTTTTTTTCCTTTATTTTATAAGTAATAGTCTAATTATGTTTAATTTTCTCTTTCACCATCGAGATGACGAAGATTGGACGAGCAATGTGCTAGGATTACCGGGAAGCGTCGGTCGACGCCGACGCCCGTCGACGCCCTTGAGCTGTCCGCGTCGATGCCTAGAGCTGCTCGCGTCGGCCGACGCTAGGTCGATGCACATGCCTATGAACTCTCTTTGAGCGTCAATATGTTGAGCATCGGTCGATGCACACACCACCGACGCAAGCCGAGAAACCACATCGACACCAGCGTATGGTTCGTGTCGGTCGACGCTACTGCAGTTTGAGCGGTTGTTTTCGGGGAACTCTATATAAATGCGTCTTTTTCTTCATAAGGGGTGCTGGGACTTGGGGGAAGGTTTAGAAATCGCAGATATCCCTCGGTTCTTGCCACCTTTTGATCACACGCAGGATTCGAGTTGAAGAGTTGAAGATTTCAAGTTCGAGTCGTTGTTTCCTCGTTTATTCTTCGTGTTTGTTTTACCTTTCAGTTCTTTAACTTTAGTTCTTAGATTTTATATGTTAGATAGAATAGTTCGTAGTATGTAGTTTAATTGTTAGTTTGAACGTTGGTACTTTCTTGCTTTTAACTCGTATTTCGTTTTCGCTTCTTTATGAATGTTCTCGTTAGATTAGTTGTTGTTTTTTTAATGTCGATCATGTTCATGCTTTGCGTTTAAATTATGCTTTGATCATGATGATGTTTTTTGTCATGTCTTTCGGCTAAGTATATCGTTCTAGTGCCTAGGGTCATTTAGAGCCATCGGGATTGACAACCCTGATCGTGGAGATGATCCTGGCGCACTAGAACCCTCGTTTTCATAATCCTTTTTAAAGGCTTTAAATTTTATTGGTCGTAGATGTTAGAACTCCCAAACCAAATTGGATCGCGTGTTTAGTTTAGTTTTTATTTCTTTTTTATGTTCGTGAAATCAAACACCGGAATAGCTTCCGATAAGTCTTCCTTGTGATTCGACTCGAGTCCAACTTACCGCCTACAATTGCTCCATTCTCTTGCGGACGAGCTTTTTAACTTTAAATAAAAAGTAGGTGTAAAAAGTTTGATTCAGGATGCACCATGAGGCGGCCACAAAACTATAGAAATTCTCTCGTACGACCTCCTCAGAATATACACTCGGGTCCTAATAACAATGCCTACATAAAACAAAACAAAATAATTTGATTAATAAAAATCATTATATGTAATAACTTCCAAAAATAATATTAGTTTAATTACCATAAACTCGGGACACCACAACTGACAATGAGAATCAAGAATATGCTCGTACTTCCAACCATTGGGGTGTACAAGAGCCTCATGGATCAACCAAAGGATCGTCGGTAACTCTGACGAATCACTGCGTATCCTTGTAAAATATAGAGTTTATTAGGGTAATATATTGAAATAAAGAATTTATTACTTACAAAAAATAAAATTAAAGTCACTTACCTTGGGGGGCGACAAAGATCTTGATCATACCAGAACATGGTGGCATGAGTCCTCTCGATGTACTAGCATCGCACGGGGTGGTTGGCGCCTCCGTCGAAGTCCCTGCCGATAAGTCCATCATATCATCGTCTATTTGATGATGAGATGATGATGATTAACCAAGAGAAGCACGACCCAAATATGACCTTAGAGAAGAACGCCCACGACCTCTACCTCTCATCTATAAAAAATTAAAATTTAAGCACAATTGAACCGAGAAAATTTAACCAATTCAATCAACCTAATCAAATTTTAACTATATATGTATATATTAGTTTTATAATTAACCTGAACCAACACTTTCACTGTCTAGGTTATCGTCAAACTCATTCATACGTATATTCATCAACGGTTAGAAACTCATCTTCTATCTCCTCATCTGCCTCATTGACAAGTTCATCCGACTCCATGATAATAAGGTCGACCTCCATGTCCAATACTAAAAAATCTATCGGGAATACAAAGTTGCCTACTTTCACTAGAACATCCTCAAATATACCCTCTAGGTGATAAGTATATATTTTCTATTTAGAGTGTGGTGTTCTTTGGTTTGGTATTTTTTTTATCTCCAATGTCATAAATATCGATAACGCCATAAGGTTTATGCTCACACCTAGATCACACAAGGCACTTTCAAGCATACTCCCTTTGATAGTACATGGGGTCTTGAAAGTCCCGGGATCATTGAATTTAAGTGGCAACTTCTTCAGCATGGCTGCATTACATTCCTCAGTTACACTCACGGTTACTCTTCAAGCCTCTTTTTATTACTTATCACCTCTTTCAATAACCTTCCATAGTTTGTCATATGTATCAAAGCATGAAAAAAGGAATATTTATGTGGATTTATTGAAAAATGTCTAAAGATTTAGAAAAATGCTCATCCATTTTTATTTCTTTTGATATTTTATTGGAAATGGTAAATGAATTAGAAGAGTAAAGAGCAGTAGGAAAAGATTTTGGCTTCACAACCTATTTTTCAATATCTACTTCAACCACGTCCTCCTCAGCATCTTTGTGTGCATTTTTTGTATATCATTTAAGTTCAATGGTTAGGAGTATACCAAACCAAAGAACACCACACTTTCACTAGCACATCCTCAACAATACCCTCTAGGTATGATAATGTATATATTTTCTAATATGTTCATCGACTCGTTGGTGTTTTTTGATAAAATCTTTTGTCGATCTCGCTTTAATTTCGCACGTTGCCAACCAATATAAATTATCTCGTTTCAAACTTAAATATGGGCAGTAGTAAACTTGAACAGCTTGGGCAGCAAGTACAAACGACTCAAAGCGATTGAATCTACGCTTATAATTGACATCGACAAGATTATACTGAGGATGAACCTTTGTGCCTGCGGGAGTTGGATCAAACCACTCAGAATTGAACATGGGTCTGATATTATTAATAAATTAGTTTTATTTAAATGAATATAAAAGAAGATTTTTGTTTTTTCGTTACAAACGACGAACATAAAATAAAATAATTAATCTAATTTACCAAGAACAAAATTACAAAAATAAGAAGAGAAGTTTTCAAGTAAGACAGAGGTATTGCGAGGTTCGAAATTCCAATGAACTTTCCATCTCTATCGTGTTTAATCATTCGAGTGTTGATGTGATTCAATCTACCATAAGTCAATCACAAAAATAATTTTAAAGCTTCTCTTGAAGTGCTTAAATTGTGGGATCTAAATGAGAGATGCATTGTCAAGATCACACTTATAACTCCAAAAGTCTTTAAAGACCTGTACAACTTTACAAGTCTAAAACATTTTAAAGATTTGTGTGACTTCACTATTAATTTCAAGCCTCCCGACTTTATTGATTAAAGTATCTCATGTTTGAAATATTTGTTATCAACCTCATTTCTCGAATTATGATTTATCAAAGCTATAAGTTATAAAAGGTTGTCAATCGATCATAACTTTAGAAGCACAAATGATTGTCAATTGAATATGCAACGATGAGTTACAAATATAGTATTAGTAAAAGGATCATACTCGAATGTAAAATCATTTTAATCAACCAAGCATTATTCAAATTAATTCAATATATGTTAATCACAAATATTTTTTAGCCCTTCTCTCGAAGTGACTCAACCTTGAGTACAAAATGCGAGACGTGTTGTCAATCAAAATTAGAACTCTAAAAAATTTAAAAGAATTTAACAACATCAAATATAATCTTAAATCAATTGATCTTATTGATTAGAATATTTTGAATTTGTAGTTCTATTAAAAAGATTCGCCTCTTGATTTATAAATTTTTAAAATTAATAAGCATAAAATGCTTGTCGAATAATTATGCATATGCAAATCAAGACTCATAAATACTGAAAGGGCCAAATGCTTGATTGAAAGAAAAGTTCAAAATATTATTCGTTCATCGTGTACCAAACTCTGGAATACGAATGAGTCATCTGGTCATGAGTAAACACTCATCTATGCATGTCATTGAACACATAATATTCATAAATAAGAAAAAGAAAAGGATAAATCGTAGGATGATTTTAGATTCTTTAATTTTCTTTTTCTTCATGTTTCTCTTCATAACTCTCCTCCGATCTCTCTATCTCAAGCTTTTGGAGTGTTTTTGGTGGTGAATGGTGATTCCCAAGCTAATGGGTGGTGAAGAGAATATTTGGAATGGTTCTTGGCCCTCCTTTTATAGTCTAAAATAGAATTTTGGCCATTAAAATCAATTTGTAATATTTAACATTTCTAGACTATTATCGACCAAACAATCAACCACTAATTGGATCAATAATGGTCTTCTTGATAATGACTTACAGTAGATACCCCGTTATCAACCACTATTGGGGTCTCTAAGGGTCTTCTTGAAAATGACCTAAATTATCGACCCAACTATCGACCACTAAAGGAGTCGATAGTGGTCCTCTAGGCTCCATTGGTCCAGTGGGCTTGCTCCAATATTGGACCTATAAACTCTTCTCTTCACTTTTTTCAATTTATTTCATCATTCTTTTACTCTTTAAGCTCAATCGAATCAAAATGACCCCAAAATCCAATAAGAATAATATAAAATAACCAAATACGTAATAACGTCCACAAAAGTAAAAAGAACGTCAAAAACGTACAAATAGTAGTTGAAACCTAATTTTAATGATTTCGAATATGTACGAAAAATACGTTTAATCAAATAACCCCAAACTTAAAGGTTTGTTCATCCTCAAAGAAACAAAAGATAAGAAATAAACACAAGTATGGTCATGGCGAAAATGATGATAATGTATTTATTTCAATAGTATCATTTTTCAAAGTATAAAGGCAAAAGTAAGAAATCAATCACCACACCCTTTTTACATTTAATCCTCATGTTCCGATTAAAGATCCTCACATAGTAAAGTGTTTCGCTCAACCGCACAAGTGTATGAGATAGAATGTGTATACGCTCAAATCATATCTATGCATGAACTCTAACATATGCTTGAAAATCCTCTATCTCTCATACAAGGTGTGTTTGAAAGACAAGAATCATAATAGGTCTTTATTTAGGTTGTAATGTTGGCTCTTTGGTTAGGTACGAACTATTTGGATAAGTTACTATAAACATGAACAAACATACAAGAATATCACAATAATCCATTCAACTAAAACCTGAAGCTTTTTATGCCTCACCTTGACCCAAGAACCAAGAATTTTGTGAAACCAAGTCTTTATAAAGTAGGCCCTCAACCAATACCCAATTTTTTTAGCCTTTAAATAGGCTTTCAGCCAACCCACAAACCACTATTTTATTATATTTAGGGGCCGCTTGGCTGAATGGTTTGAAGGAGCTGATAGCTTATTCACCCCAAACCAGCTCCTTTATACCACTTGGTAAAGGTTTCTAATAAGCTCCTGATAGTTGATTAGGCCTATAAGCCCATTTCGAAAAAAGCAATAATACGTAACTTTTTCTAATCAATTGATAGCTGACTGGAGAAGGTTTTCTTTTTATTCTTTTCCTATATAATTTATTTGATATACTAACATATTGTTTTATAGTTCTACATAAGTATTTTTTTAGGCATAATAAAGTAATTATTTTTGTATCATTGTTTATCTTTTTTTTAGGAAGTCTTTATTTATTATTCTAAATTTATAAAATATTATTTTTTATATACTAACATATTATTTTATAGTTATACATAAATATTATTTTTATACATAAGTTTTTTTTAATTCATCGATAAAATTACTTTGGTATCATTGTATATATATTTTCTCCTCATTTTAAAATATTTTTAGGAAATCTTTATTTGTTATTCTAAAATTTATATAATAATATTTATTATTATTATATTTTCTTGATTTTTATGTATATTATTTTTTATATTTATCAATCATGTCCATACTAGTAAATTAACTTTCATTCAGCTACTTCAATCAGAAAATTACCAAGCAGTATTTTACAATTAACTATCAGTTATCAGTTACCAACTATCAGCTACTCAAATCAGACCCTTACTTGAGACATTTGAAACTGTCTTTCTATTTATTAATTAAAAGATAAGAAGTAGCCTTTAAATGTAGGCTTAAAACCCTATCATCAAAGTTCCCTTCCCACCCCCACCCCCCGAACTTCACTTTGACTAAAAGTATAAAAATAAAATATAAATCCCTGCACTCAAAATTAATCCAATCAACTCAATAACAAAATTTCTCAATCTCTCAACTCAGAAAAACAAAATTATTCATAAGGTTCCTCGAGAGCATATGATAAGCTCGTGGAAAACAAAGAATGGGAAGATTAAGGCTCAACGGGCCTGACTAGGAATAATCTTATTTAGTAGTTCTTATATATGGATATGGTTGGTGATGTTTTTTTCAAAAATAAATCCTAAATTATTTTCAAGTCTTTCGTACACTGAGATAGAAACCAAAGCAAGTTATAAAGAGATATATATCATATATAATCATACAAGGTTTCCCACAAGTCATATCGTTTTTCAAAATAAGAAGCCATGTTTTTTAAGTCAAGATGTAGAAATAAAATTCAAGCACGCGTTTTTTATAAAATATAAGTAATTTTCTAAAATCAACTCATCCTTAGCATATCATCAAATATTTCTCAGAAAGTCTAAGCAAATGAATATCCCATCAAATGAATCAAATATTTAGACCCAATTATCCACAACTCCTTTTATTTCAAACAAAGAAATTAAACATGCAGATAAAATGAAAAATAAGAAAAATAAATTATCAAAAATGCGACCCTTTTATGTAATGAAAAATGATAATACAAGACCAATGTAAACCACACTTCCTTCCCCAAAACTTAACTTCTACTATAAAGTAAAGAAAAAAAATTATTTTATGTTGGTCGTGACTCACCAAGTCTACAGTGAGTCCGTCGGGGAGTGACTTGGTGTCGTCTCCTATTAGGAGGGATTGCCTCCTTGTTGGTTTTCGAAGGGATTGCCTCTGCATTGGTTCAAGGTGCATCTTGATATCAATATCCGTTATTGTTGGGCAGCCTCCCAACGAGCGATTAATTCAACGTCTTTAGCTAGACAGTTTCTTCCTTTAGGAGCTCGATTTACAACATGAAATCCAATAAATCCATGCTCTAGTTAAGAAAAAAATGCAATCAATATTTAAATTAAAATGAATTTATTAATACATTATTCTCAGTTTCCAATAAATTGGTCCCTTGCCACAGCGCCAAAAACTTAACCGCTCCTTATTTTACTAAGGATTGGTTCGAGTAATAAAAACCAAATATCAAAAATTGAAAAGTAATATTATTAATAAAATATTTTTATTTAATGAATATAAAAGAATATTTTGGTTTTGTCATTATGAATGATGAACATGAAAAAACCAATTAATCGGATTTACTAAGAACAAAATCAAAAAATAAGAAGAGAGGTTCTCAAATGAGACGGAGGAATCCCGGAGTTTGGGATTCCAATGAACTTTCAATGTCTATCGTATTTAATGACACGAGTATTGTAGTGGTTCAATATACTATAAGACAATCACAAAAATAGTTTAAATCTTATCTCGAAGTGCTTAAACCGTGGGTTTTAAATGTGAGATGCATTTTCAAGATCATGCTTAGAACTCCAAAAGTCTTTAAAGCTTTATATAGTTTACAACTCTAAACAACTTCAAAGATTTGTACCACTGCACTATTAATCTCAAACCTCCCGATTTTATTGATTAAACTGTCTTGTATTTCAAAACCTACTGATAAACCTCATCTCTCACGTTATGATTTATCAAAGTTATTAGTTATAAAAGGTTATCAATTGATCATTACTTTAGAATCATAAACAGTTGTCAATCTAATATGCAAAGATGAATTGGAGACATAAAAATAGTAAAAGGGTCACACTTGAATGTAAAATCTTTTCAAACAATCAAGCATTATTCGAGTCAATTCAATATATGTTACAATATAGTTTAACCCTTCTCTCAAAGTGATTCAACAGTGAGTTCTAAATACGAGATGCATTATCAATCGCAATTAGAACTCCATAAAGTTTAAAAGACTTTGACAACAATCTTATTGATTAGAACATTTTAAAATCGTAGTTCTATTATAAAAACCTGTCTCTCAATTTATTGATTTTTAAAACTAATAATAATAAAATATTTGTCAAGCAATTATACATATACGTACATCAAGAATAAAAAATACTGAAATTACCAAATGCTTGATTGGAAGAAAAGCTCAAAACATTATCCGTTCATCATTTACCAAACCCTAGAATAAAAATGAATTAGCTAGTCATGACGAACATTCGTCTAGGCATTTCATCGAACACATAATACTCATAAATAAGAAAAAGAAATGATAAACCATAGGATGATTATAGATCTTTTGATCTGCCTGTTCTTCATGTTTCTCCTCCTAACTCTCATCCGATCTTTCTATCTCACACTTTTGGAATATTTTTAGTGTTGAACAGTGGTTCCCTAGCTAATGGGTGGTGAAGAATGTATGTGGATTGGTTATTAGCCTTCCTTTTATAGTTCGAAATAAACATGCAACCTTTAATCCTAATTTTGCAATGTTTTTTAATATTTTCGGACCATTATCGACCCGATTATCTACCTCTAATTGGGTCGATAATGGTCTTCTTGAATATGGCTTAAGTAGCGACCCGTTATTGACCTCTACTGGGGTCTCCAAGAGTCTTCTTGAAAATGGCCTAACTTATCGACCCAACTATCAAACACAAATGGGGTCGATAATGGTCTTTTGGGCTTCGTTTGTCAAGTGGGCTTATGGAATTTCTCCAATATTGGCCTTATGGACTCTTATCTTCACTTTCTTTAGTCCGTTTCATCATTATTTATATTTTTTAAGCTCAATCAAACTAAAATGACTCCAGAGTACTTAAAAACAACATAAAACAACCGAACACATAATAACATCAAAATAATAAGAGTTAAAACTAAAATAAATTAAAAGCTTAAAATACATCTAGTTGATCCTTCTTATTTTTGAACCCTGGTACAAGAACACTGAAGAACATGAATTATTTTTTCATACACATCTATAGAGGCAAATTCTATGATGTAACTATAACTGGACATGAGGAATATTGTGCACTAAAACTTGAAAATGATTGAAAACCATCTGTACAAAGACCCGGTCTCATGTTTTGAGTTTTAAATGCAAAATCTAGATGAATTTGGCTGAAACATTTCGAAGCTTCTGAGTCAAATGGGTGACATATAATACCATCTTCAACCACGTGTTTAGCATGCCACCTCATATCCTTTTTAGCCGCCTTAGATGGGTACAACCTCTGTATATGGGGAGTTAATGGAAAGTAATGAACCTTCATGTACGCGATGTGAGCCTTCTTTTGTTTTGCATTACCATGAGAAAAGGGTTTAAACTGAGGTTCATTACAAAACTTGTAATTCGTCAGCTCAAATCATATAATTATTCTTGCAACAATTTATCTCCTCGACTAGTAAGCCCATACCCTTTAGTAACTTCTTTCTATTGTAAAAGTTATCGGGTACGAGATTATCTTGTGGTAAGATATATTTGATTAATTTAACTAGTTGATTCTAACATTTTTAGACATGTAATTTTCTAAATTCAAATTAATGAGATGGGAAACTATAGACAATTGAGTATGCCCCTCACACCTTAATATTCATGTGGCTAAAGCAAATGTTGTTGAGAATTTTGAAAGCTCAAAGGAAATTTTTAAGAAAAAATCCAGCAATTCTGGAAAGACAACACTTAAACCCAATAAAATGGATTTTAAGAAAAAATTTGATGGTGATTATTTCAATTTTAGAAATCCTGGTCATAGGTCTTTTGATTGTAGGAAGCCTAAGAAGACTCAGAAAGCTCGCATAGTGGAAAATATAGCCAAAGATGTTGATGAGATGCACTTTGCTGCTGTTATCTCTGAAGTGAACCTAGTGGGTTGAAATCCACGTGAATGGTGGATCGACATGGGTGCTACCCATAATGTTTGTTCAAGAAAGGACTTCTTTAATGTCCTTGATGAAAATGTTGATGGAGAGAAACTCTTCGTGGAAAATTCAGCTACGTCTGAGATCAAAGGCCTGGGAATAGTGGTGCTGAAGTTGACTTCCGGGAAGGAACTGACTTTGAACAATGTGCTCTATGTACCAAAAATTTGAAAGAATCTTGTATCTGGTTCTCTGTTGAGAAAATTTGGTTTTTATATAATTTTTGAGTCTGATGTTGTCACTTTGACCAAGAATGGAGCATTTGTAGGAAGGGGTTATGAATGTAACGGGTTGTTCAAGCACAATGTAATGACTATTAAGTCGAACATCAATAAAATGAATAACTCTTCCATTGATATGCTTGAGTCTTCTATAATGTGGCATGATAGACTAGGACATGTAAATTATAATACCCTGCACATGTTAATGAGATTAAAATGCATACCAATGCTTCATATTAATGCAAAAGATAAGTGTGAAACTTGTGTATAAGCAAAGTTGACTAGTTTACCATTTCAGAGTATGGAATGAAATAACAACCCATTTGAATTAATTCACACGAATGCTTGTGACTTAAGGGTCAAAGTCGTGGTGGAAATAAACACTTCATTACTTTTGTAGACGATTGCACTAATTATTGTTATGTGTATCTTATGAAAAGGAAAGATGAAGCAATAGAGAAGATCGTTCTCTATAAAATTGGAGTTGAGAATCAACTAAATAAAAAGATTAAGGTGATTAAAAGTGATAGAGGAGGTGTATATGAATCACCTTTTTTTAATTTTTGTGGTGAACATGGAATAAGGTATAAAAATAGCACTTTATTCACCACAAAAAAATGGTGTTGCTGAATGAAAGAATCGTACATTAAAAGAAATGATGAATGCAATGCTGTTAAGTTTTGGGTTACCCCAAAACATGTGGGGGGAAGCTGTGTTGTCAGCTAATTATCTTTTAAACAAGGTGCCCCAAAAGAAAATGGACAAAATCCCAAATGAATTATGGCATGTAAGAATTACATCGTATAAATACTTACGAATATGGGGGTGTCTTGCCAAGGTTGTAAAACTTATACCTAATAAGGTGAAAATAGGAATAAAAAATGTTGATTACATATTCATTGGATATCTGCATAATAGTAGTGCTTACTAGTTTATTATGCACGAGTCTAAGATTGAAGGCATAAACAAGAATATAATAATGGAGTCATGAAATGCTTTGTTCTTTGAACATGTGTTTCCAATTATGTTTGAAATGGAATCTAGTTCCATTAAAAGGACTACAAAAACAATGGAAAAAGGATAATATGAAGACATCAAGGTACAACCACGTAGAAGCAAAAAAGTTAGGTTAGAAAAGTCCTTTGGTCCAGATATCCTAACTTACATGGTTGAAACTGAACCTCAAAATTATTCTGAAGCAGTGAGCTCTACGGAAGGACCTCTATGGAAAGAGCCAATTAAAACCCAAATTGATTCAATTTTAAAAAATCACACATGGTAATTAGTGGATCTTCTTCTTGAAAGTAAACCATTAGGATATAAGTGTATAAGGGTAGACTTGTAATTAATGATTACAAGTAAAGAGAAGGTCTTGATTAATTTGATACATATTACCCAATAACTAAAATAACTTCCATCAGGATGATTATTGCTATAGCTGCTTTGAGAAATCTGGAAATATATCAAATGGATGTAAAAATTGCTTTCCTAAATGGAGATTTAGAAGAAGAAATCTACATGGAGCAACATGAAGTGTTCTCAGCTCCAGGGAAAGAGAATAAGGTTTGAAAATAGGTTAAGTCATTGTATGGCTTAAAGCAAGCTCCAAAGCAATGGCATGAGAAGTTTGATAATGGAACGATGGAGTCTGGATTTAAAACCAACGAATGTGATAAATGCGTTTATGTTAAAGATAATAAATTAGAATATGTTATCTTATGTATTTATGTAGATGACATTCTTATTGTTGGGAGCAACGATAAGATTATTAAATCCATAAAAGACATGTTGAAATCGAGATTTGAAATGAAAGATATTGGCCTAGATGATGTGATACTTAGAATTAGAACATAGAACATCACAAGGGATCGTGTTGAACCAATCTCATTATGTAGATAAAAACTTTGAGAAATTTAACAAGGAAGATTGGTCTGGTGCTAGGACTCCAATTGATAAAAATAAACATCTATCGAAAAATAGAGGTGAAAGTAATTTTCAAGTAGAATACTCAAGAATAATAGGTAGTATGAGGTATCTTATGAGTTGTACAAGACCAGACATTACCTATGCAGTAAGCAAACTGAGTAGATATGTTAGTAATCCAGGAGTTAAACACTGGAATGAGATAGTGAGACTACTCAAATACTTGAGATATACTCGTGATAATGGATTGCACTAAATATCAAAGTATTTTACAGGGACAATATGGATGCCAACTAGATATCAGATATTAAAGACCTTAGGTCTACAAGTGGATATGTATTTATTTTGCATGTAATTGTGGTGTTTTTCTTTTGTTTTTAATTAGAGTTTAATGTTGTTTATAGTAGTTTTGAGTCGAGTTTTGTTAGGTTATTAGGTTGTTTTCTTATTTTATTGTTTTGAGCCTTATGTATATGACATTGGTGATGTTTGTGTGATTCTTGGGGTTTTAAGTTCAAAGTTTTTATTTCTTAGGTGGCTTAATGAATCAGATTCGCACCAAAACGTGCCGGCATGCGCCAAGGTTCGAGCCAAGGCATTGAGGCCTAAAATTCGTACCAACACAAGAAAACTGAGCCGGAAGAAGCCCGAATCGACTGCCAAATTGACTACCAACCTATCGATCGACTGACATGCCAGTCGTTCGACTGAAAGCAACCCAAATCTGCTGCACGATAGAGGCTGGGATGTTAGAGCAACAGGGCAGTCGATGATTAACACGGATTTGTCTTGATTTTTAGTAGTATTTTAGTTAATTTTTCTTATTTTTTTTGGTATAAGTTGGATAGTTTGAGCTTGAATTTGTATATTTGTATTTCAAGCTTATTTTACCATGTTTTGATCTAGATTGATGCAATAAGTGATTATTTATGTTTTTTCACTTTATAGATAAGTAACCAGAAGATTTCATTACGTAAAAGATGAAGTATGATGATCGAGATGCAAATATCGAGATTTCAGGCGAAGAAATAGCAAGAATTTGAAGCTGCCAGGTTTTCTATAACAGATATTATGCTGGAACCGTTATAGAATCGTTAAAGGAAGATCAGAGGCATTAACGGTAGCTGTTAACGGTAGCTTTCTTACCGTTAGCTGCTACCGCTAATACTATAACGGGTACTCACCAACCGTTATCGCTGAACAGAAAAGAGGAATTGAAGACTAACCGCTAGCTACTATAACGGTTACCTTATAACCGTTAACGAAAGCCCGAAGTAAAAAAAAAAAGAGTCTTAACGGTAGCTCCTTACCGTTAACCCAACCGTAAACATCACCGTAAGAAGTCAAGGCAACAGAGACGTTTACGTTAGCTGCTTACGGTAGCTCCTTACCATAAAGTGCTACCGTTAACGGGCCCAGTAACCGACCTATGTAACTGCGGCCCAAGATCACAATTTCTATATAAACCACCCATTAATCTGAGTTCCAGGCGTGTACTTGAGCTTAAAAACTTACCAAAAACATATTCTTAGGGTTTAGAGTTCGATTTAAACACCGAAATGCGAGGATCGAAGAAGATATCGACGATTCGACGAAGACGAGTTTCGGAGCCCGTTCGACCGTTTTTGATCCGATTTGCAGCGATTCTCTTAGGATTAGCTGAAGTTCTTACTGCTTTCCAGTATCTTAATAAGTTTTCTATCCCTTTTTACTTGTTTTATTAGATTAAACCTTAGTTTTTAAGCTTAGATAATTAGTTTTAAATTATTATTCTTGAAGTTGCTTTCGGATTTTGAAATCGCTGAACGTTTTTAGTTATTTAATCTCTATTTAGATTCAATTTTATATGCTTATCGTTGGATATTGGATGCTTGGATATGTTGAAAATATTCATAAGATTCTTTAATTAGTTTTCATAGTTTAATGCAATGTTTAGTAATCGTTAGGGTCGTAGTTGGTTAATGCATGCGTATTCGTATATCGTAGCTGATTTATTTAGTTAGTTTATGATTTTTCAGGTTGATGCGATTTAGTTTTAGTCTTTAGTTATTAATTATTTTCGAATTTTCATTAAATCGCTTACTAGTAAATTAGTTAGAGAACTAATTTAGGTTTTAGTTAATTAAATTTAGAACTTTAAATTTAGTTAATCATAAGATTTAATTTTCAGCTGGTAATTTAGGTTAAATAATTTAGTTAATTTTAGTTGGTAATTTAGAATAATTAATTTAGAATTTATTAATCAACAAAAACAAAAATACCCCCAATTTGTATGAATTATATGTTTAATTGTGATTGAGAAAAACATCTAAGAGACCGAACAGTTGTCCTCGAGAGATCTACACGAGTCAACATCCCACCCTACAAGCGCCCTCATTCTCTTGCGAGCAAGCTTGCGTGTTTTAAATTAAAAATATATAAAATTCGGTGCACAAATCAAAAATTTGGCGCCGTTGCCGGGGATAACGAGTAGGAATTAAGGATTTTGTTCGTTTTATTTTCTTTTTGAGGTATTATTTTCTTTTTATTTTGCAATTGGCTTGGATTTTTGCCATTGGTACGTTGAGTTGTTGTTGAGTGCATGCAGGGGAGGCGATCTCTTAGACCCGAACTTGCACCATTACTCAATAATATTCATCGTCCAAGACAAGCACTATCAAGGCCTATCCCCATAGATACATTTAATTCATCCATTGCTACTACCCTTGATCAAGACCAAGTTCCCGACACAATGTTAGGAGCACAATCAATCCGAAATGGTAATTCCCCACCAAGATCACCTCCACGTCCCATTCGAAATGGGTATGGTAGTGAACCAATCATTATGCAAGGACAACCACAACCCAGAGCCTGTTGGGCTAATTATCAGCAAAACGTGGAGAACATGAGATGAGAAGCGGGGATAAACGAAGGCGTTAACCAACAGCATAACGAAGAACCAAATCGCCAACTTAACAACGTAGATGATCATCAACCTAACATGGCGAATATAAGATAAAATGAAGAGAGAAACAACGATGACAATCGTCGGCACAACATCGAGAACGTGGCATTAAGGAATGATGATTTTAACAATCGTAGACGAGTAGATGCTTGGTTGGCAAATCAAAACCATGGCTAAGAATAGGACAATTTTGAAAGGAGATATGAGCGCAAACATAATTATGAAAGAAACGCATATGACAACCACTACGAGAGAGATAATTACCAAGTTAGAGAACCGAGGGGAGATAGAGCACCTAAACAGCGCAATTTAGCACATCCGAAGGTTATACCTTTTGGGTCTGCTATTGTTCTTGGATAAACTACAAGGGAGGTGGATATTAAACCGCATCAAATTAATTTACTCCCAACTTTTCACGGAAACGCCCATGAAGACCCTTTAGCATTTTTAAACTGTTTTGTTGATGAAGTGGGTAGATTTGTGGTCAATGTCCTAAACCAGGAGGAGGTGCAAATGATTTATTTTCCGTATAGCATGAAGGACAAAGCGAAGACGTGGTTGTTATCCTTGGAACCTAGATCGTCAACTGATTGGGAGATGATAAGCGAGAAGTTCTTAAATCAATATTATTTGGCACAGACAACGGGGCAACTTCGGAGGCAAATTGCTACCTTTGAACAGTTGGAGGGAGAATTATTTCATGAATCATGGGAGCGTTACAAGACACTTTTACAAGCATGCCCCCACCATAACTATTCTCCGAAGATGGTTAATCAATTTTCCTTTGATGGTTTGTTGAACATGGGGGAAAGTGAAGTTGAAATAGCAGCAGGAGGAGATTTTGGTGATTTAATGGCCCTCGAGGCAAAACGAGTGTTAGAGAAGCAAAGCGAGAAATCTAGACAAACCAACTCACGACCTCGTAAATTGAAGGTAAATGACGTTTCCACCACTGAGACAGATAAAGAAGAAGGAGTTAAGGTTTTGGTGAGAGATGGTCAAACGATCAAGGAGATGATCAGGGAAGTACTTAATGAAGAATTAGAAGCATCGAGCGCCCCGCGAACGAGCCAAGTCTCTTCAATGAAGACCGTAGCGACATGTGACCAATGTGGATCTCCCAAACACTTAGAGAATATGTGTCCAAACAATAATGAACAACAAGAGGATGTCAATACCATCAAGTATTATTCGAACCAACAACATTCAGGTCAGCGGTTACGAAATACGCAAGCACCAATAGCACCTCCCCCTAATAATTTCCAAGTGCAAGGGCAGACGCCTACTACAGTTCAATCACATGATCAGTTATTGGTTTGGTAGAAAAATCAAGTGTCCGAGATGATTAGAAACCAGAAGGGACTCGCCCATTTAACTTCGCAAGTAAATACGGTCGGGTCAAGTCTTGATGAACTTATTAAGACTATGCAGCAAGGGCAGAGGCATTCAGAGTTGATGATAGGGCAACTGTCAGCTGATGTGGCATCCTTAAAGAAGGAGAAAAATAGGTTTCCGAGCCAAACAGAACAAGCCTCCGCTATTCATGTGCTGAGAAGTGAAAAAGAGGTACATAACGGTATAGAGCTAGAAAAGGAGAACGACAAGGAAGAAGCCAAGACCCAACCACAAGTAGATACAACCCAATCGGCCGATCTAATGCATAAATCTTAAATCCATATATTTCGGGGATATTGAAGAGAGAGATTTTGACGGCAACTGAAGACCCCATCGATTCCTTAAATGCACCACCGAAGAAGTTGACTATTTATGACCATGTTCCCTTCCCAAGTCGCCTACGTCCGGCCAAAGAAAATAAAAAACTCATGGAGCTATACAATTTATTGAAAAATGTTAATATTAACCTTCCCCTGCTAGAGGTGATAAATACAATGCCCGCCTACGTGAAGCTTTTCAAGGAGCTAGCATCAAGGGAAAGGCGCTTGGCTGCACACCAATATATGGCTTTGACAAGGGAAGTTAGTGCACTATTCAAACTGCCACTGCCGCCCAAGGAGAAAGACCCTGGAAGCTTTTGTATAACTATTTCCCTTGGGAATGGACAAACGGCGAGGGGGATGCTCGACCTTGGAGCTAGCATAAATTTGATGCCCCACTTAATTTACAAGGAGTTTGACCTAGGACCGCTAAAGCCGACCACGATGAGATTACAATTGGCGGATAGAACAATAAGGCTACCCTTGGAGATTGTGGAGGATATCTTAGTACAAGTAGACAAGCTATTAGTGCCGATCGATTTTGTCATTATGGACGTTGGTGGCGTACAAAGTGAGAATCGAGAACACACCATTTTGTTAGGACGTCCATCATGTCTACAACGCGTACGGTGATCGACGTAAACAAAGGGAGGATGACTATGTCCGTATTAGGCGAAATGGAGACATTTTCACTTCAAGATATTCACAAGAGTCCTGCACTATTTGTCAAAGATGATTGTTCTACTGTTGATTTAGTATATTCTTGCACGAATGAACTCCTGAGCATTACCACGATTGACGAGTTTGATGATGATGATGGCGAGGAACACTTGAGCGGGGAGGATTTGATGGATATGCTGGGAATTAAGTTATGTGATATTATGGATGGATTTAATGATGGAATTTTCTAGTAGAGAATGACGCATTTAAAAATGATCCAAAGGTGGAGTTGAGGCCACAACGAGGTCGTTCGAAGTTTGAATCCAAGAAGGAGACAAAGCCACCATGTAGAAATCCAAAGAATGTTTCCCCCGACCTTTACGATAATTTTAAAGGTGCAAAGAAAAAGGGCAAGGCTAATATCAAGGATTGGACGGAGAAGAAGAAGAAGTCGAACGAAATTTTTGACAAGAAGCTTAATGATGGGAAGTTGAAGGTTGGCCAACTAGTGCTATATAATTCCAATCGTAAGTTTGATCCAACCAACTTTAATAAAGGAGATGGATGAGTATGTAGTAGCCACTATTGATGAGAGTACAAAGACGAAATTCCAAATACACAAGAATCGACTTAAGACTTATTATGAGAAATATACGAAGAGTCGAGATAGAAGCAAGAAGGAGTTCGTGGACCCACCACGAGCTAGAAATTGATCAAGCAACTTGCGTTAAGCATATGACGTTAAATATTGTGCTTCTTGGGAGGAAACCCAAGCTTTTGTTTATTTTCATTTTCTTTAATTTTATATTTATTTATATCTTTATATTGTGTCAATTGTCGTGGTACGTTTATGTGTGTGCTGATGTGCAGAAAATACGATAAACTCGCTTATTCTGGACAACTAACGGTTATATAGCGGTAGCTCGCTGCTGCAAGGCCTTACCGCTAGTTCCACTCGAGGCGTTAACTATGACAATCAACCGTTGAACCTACCACTAGCCGCAGCAATCAGGGATAACGATGAGCTTACCGCTAGGCAACTAACCGCTAGTAGCGTATGCCGTCTAATTTTTACGAATTCATTTCCGCCGATCGAGGTCACAATCCGGCCCAAGTTAGCCTCATTCCGACAAAATTTTGATTTTCTGCAACCCATCCATTTACGACGTTGAGCCACAATCCGTCCATTCCAAATCCCAAAAGACGTGCCACCGGGCACTTGCGCGTAGCAATTGATCGCACTCGTGGTTTGTTTTGTTTTGTTTGTTTTTATAGGTTTGTTCAAGACAATCCAATCACGCGGTCTAAGACGAAGGATAATTGCACAAGCGTTTTTGGAGAGACTCGACTATCGAATTTTTAGGGATGTTTTCTTATCTCCTTTGCTCTTATTTTCTTTTATATTTATGGCAATCAGGAGATTGCCAAGTTTTTAGGGAGGGGGGTGGTTGAGTATGGTTTATATTTAAAAGAAAGTGCAATTTGACGTACTTGTCTTGAAATGCATAATTTTTAACGTGATTGATCACTATTCTCATGCTTGATTGTGTTTGTATGGCTTTCCTGTCGAAGTTAGCTATGTTTGATTTGATGTTCTTGTCTTTTGAGCGTGCATAAGTGCATAGAATTTTTAAAATTATTATTTATATATTGTAAAATGGTACTTGGACGCAATTGATTTCGCAAAACCATAAAAACAGCGTCAATTCAAAATCTTTTCATGCAAAAAGCCTGTGAGTAGCCTGAGTATTTACCATCATTGCATGTGCTTGAATAAGTTTTGATTTGATATCTATTTGAAATCGCTGTGTGTAGTTGACTTTGAAAATGACGTTTTGGCACATAAAAAAACCCTACTCCGGCCATATCCATAAATTTTAGCCACTATAAATTCCGAATGAACCAATCATATCCAAATAATCCATTTCCTATAGCAATGAGTGATTTTTGAGTCGACTCCTGCAATCCATTAAAAGCGTGGGGTAGGAGGAGTTTGTTATTTTTATTGGTTATTATGTTTTGGGAATCTTGTTAGGGATTTATGATTTTAAGAGTTATTGTAATTAAGGACCACCATCCAGAAAAAAAAAACAAAAAAAAGACCCCATAAAAAGAATAAAAGGGGGATAAAATAAAAAAGAGAAAAAAAGGATGGTGAGTTTTAATGTTTCGTGTTTAGTCGTTGCCTACGCACTTTCTAAAGGCTTGTGTTTTATTGTTTTTTCTCTTATGAAGCCTAATGTTCTAAGGGCAAAAGAGTTGTGAAGTTATAAGAAGCACATTATAAGCTTCAATCGTGATTAAGTGGTTCGAGCAAAAGTCGGTTTTAGAGTATCGAGTTGAGAAATAGCCTAATATAAAGGCTACATTATGAGTGTTTAGTGAAGTTTTTATTTTTGAACGAGGTGGAGCACATTGCTTCGTGGTTAGATTAGGTTGAGTGAGTTATCCACATGCTTATATATTCCATACCTGTCCAAAGAGCCTTACATTACAACCCGTAAAGACCTTTTCCGATTCTTAGTTCGATAACACACTTAATTTGCGATTGAAAACAAATTGATTTTTTTGTGCTTACTTATTGTGCATGCATTTATATGATTTGAGTGTATACACGTCCCGTGCAGCAATACTTGAGTGCTTTGAGCGTACACCCTATATATTACCCTTTTGTGAGGAAGCATGAATTTGATTTTGGATTACGATGATGATCCACCACTGAACCTACCGCTTACCGCAGCAATCATGGATTACGATGATTTCGTCGATCGAGATCGCAATCCGACTCAAGTTAGCCGCAGCCCGGCAACCTTTTGATGAGCTGCAGCCCAGCCATTTACGACGTTGGCCGCAATCCGTCCGTTTCAAATCCAAAAAGATATGCCACCGGGCACTACGCGTCGTAATTGTTCACAATCATGTTTTGTTTGTTTGTTTGTTTTTTTATAGGTTTGTTCGGGACAATCTAGTCATGCGATCTAAGACGAAGGATAATTGCACATGCGTTTTTAGAGAGACTCGGCCATCGAATTTTCAGGGATGTTTTCTTATCTCCCATACTCTTATTTTCTTTAATATTTATGACAATCAGGAGATTGCCAAGTTTTTAGGGAGGGGGGTGGTTGAGTATGGTTAGTGCAATTTGATGTCTTTGTTTTGTAATGCATATTTTTGATGTGATTGATCGCTATTTCTACGCTTAATTGTGTTTGTATGGCATGCCTGTCGAAGTTGACAATGTATGATTATTTGTTTTCGTCTTTGAGCGTGCATAAGTGCATGATTTTTCAATTGATTTATTATTATATATTGTAAAATGGTACTTGGATGCAATTGATTTCACAAAACCTTAAAAACAGCGCAATTTCAAGAAATTTTCATGCAAAAAGCCATTGAGTAGCCTGAGTGATTGTCATCTTTGCATGTGCTTGAATGAGTTTCAGTCTTGATATCTCTTTGAAACTGCTGTGTGTAGTCGACTTTGAAAATGAAGTTAAGGCACATATAAAACCCTATTCCGGCCATATCCATATATTTTTAGCCACTATAAATTCCGAATGAGCCAATCATAGACAAATAATCCATGCCTATAGCCATGAGTGTTTTTGAGACGACCCCTACAACCCATTAAAAGCGTGGGGTAGGAGTTCGTATTTTTATTGGTTATTTGAATCTTGGAAATTTTTATTAGGAATTTATGATCTTATGAATTTTTGTAATCTAGGACCACCATCCAAAAAGAAAAAAAAAAGAAAAAGAATAATACCCCATAAAAATTAAAAATATATATAAATAATAAAAGGGGAAATAAAAAAAATAATAATAGGATGGTAGATAGTGTTGATTAATTGCCTACGCGCTTAATTTAAGGCTTGAGTTTTTTGTTTATTTTTGCGTGAAGCCTAATGTTTAAGAGGCAAAAGAGTTGTGTTGAATAAGAAGCACATTATAAGCTTCAATTGTACTTAAGTGGTTTGAGCGTTCAGTCGGTTTACGAGTTTTTGAGTTGAGGAATAGCCTATGTTTGAAAGGCTACGTTATGAGTGTTAAGTGAGGTTTTTATTTTTGAGCGAGGTGAAGCGATTTGCTTCTCGGTTAGATTAGACTGAGTGAGCGATTAGCCACACGACTTATATATTCCACACCCGTCCAAAGAGCCTTACATTACAACCCGCAAAGACCTTTACCAATTCTTAGTTTTGACATCACACTTAATTTGCGATTAAAAATAGATTGATTTTCGGTGCTTATTTATTGTGCATGTAATTGTATGATTTGAGTGTATAAACGTCCCATGCAGAAAATACTTGAGTGCTTTTGAGCGTACTTATATATATTATCCTTCGTGAGGAAGCATGATTTTATTTTGAAGCGACAATGTAATAATGGTCAAGTGTTTGACGTTGCATGACTTGTAGCATAGCACGACTTTTTCCTTGAACTGATTTTTCATTCTAGTTATACTTTGAAATTATCGTTTGTTCGAGGACGAACAAACCAATAAAGCGTGGGGTAGTTGATTAGAGTAGATTTGTCCTTGTTTTTATTAGTATTTTAGTACGTTTTTCTATTTGTGTTTGGTATAAGTTGGACGATTTAATCATAATTCCGTATTTTCATAGTTCCAACTTATTTTACCTTATTTTAATCGTAATTGATGCAAATAGGTGATATTTCGTTGTTTTCACCTTACAGCTAAGTAACCGGAAGAGTTCAGCGCGTAATAGACGAATTTCGATATTCAAGAATAGGAGAACGAGCTTTACGGCGAAACGAGTAGCAAAATATAGAGAGAGACGGAGGCAGACGCGCAGTCGCGTCGACTGACCGTCGATGCCCCGTCGACGCGAGCCATGACCTGCGTTAGTCGATGCAGCGTCGACGCACTGTCGACGCAACTTGCTGAAGCGTCGATGTCGACGCGCCGATGTCGACGCACTGTCGACGCAACTTGCTGAAGCGTCGATGTCGACGCACCCAGTCGACACACCCGCCCAGCCGATGCGCACACCCAGGCAGCACCGACGCCGAGCACCTAGCACGCGTCAGTCCGACGCACCGTCGATGCGACGGCCCAGAATTCGGATTTTAGGGTTTCTTGTGCGCCAAGACTTGTAATATCTATATAAACCCTCATATTTCGGAATTTTGAGGAGAGACACCAGAGATACGATCCCCTAGGGTATTTTAGCTGATAATAAACATAATTCCACATCTCATAACGAGATTTGAAGACGGAGATCAAGGATCGAAGAACAACGCGTCCAAAACATCGAATTCGTGTTCGGGATTCATTCTTCGCCCAAGATCAACGTTCAAACTCCGGAATAGCTGGAGCTTTTTACTGCTTTTCGTAGTTACAATAAGTACTCTAAACTCTTAGTTAAATTCGTAGTTAATTGCTTAGTTAATTTTTAGTTAATTCTAGTTTTAATTAGTTTAATCGTTTTTATGCTTGGATATTTGGTTAATTTAGTTAATTTATGCGATTTGATTTATGCTTAGTTATTCATTAATCTTAGATTATTAAGATTCATTGCTTAGTGGTAATTTCTTGTGCTCATGCTCTTAGATTCGTTAATTAGGTTGCGTATTGTTGATAGTTTAATTATAGCTCGTAGTTGATAATCTAGTTTAAAGTAATTAGTTTAATTAGTTTTAGTTTAATTATTGCTTTAGTTCATAATGATCAATTCAATCTCTTTAAAACCCCAATTGTACATGTATTTTACTTCGTAAATTGCGAAAAATATCCGACAGACCGAACAGTTGTTTCCTCGAGAGATTCGACTCGAGTTAAACTTATCACCCTACAGTAACCTCGTACTCTTGCGAGCAAACTAACGTGCTTTAAAATTAATTTATTAAAACGGGGTGCACAAAAGTTTGAGTCAATTAGCACGGATTTGTCTTGATTTTTAGTAGTATTTTAGTTACTTCTTCTTATTGTTTTTGGTATAAGTTGGATAGTTTGAGCTTGAATTCGTATATTTGTATTTCCAGCTTAATTTACCATGTTTTGATCTATATTGATGCAAATAAGTGATTATTTGTGGTTTTTCACTTTATATATAAGTAACCGGAAGAGTTCAGCACGTAAAAGATAAAGTATGATGATCGAGAGGCAAAGATCGAGCTTTCCGGCGAAGAAGTAGCAAGAATTTGAAGCTGCCAGGTTTTATATAACGGTTATTTTGCTGGAACCGTTATAGAATCGTTAAAGGAAGATCAGGGGCATTAACGGTAGCTATAAACAGTAGCTTTCTAACCGCTAGCTGCTACTGCTAATACTATGACGGTTACTCACCAACCGTTATCGCTGACCAGAAAAGATGAACTGAAGACTAACCGCTAGCTACTATAATGGTTATCTTATAACCGTTAACGAAAGCCTGAAGTAAAAACAAAAGAGATTTAACGGTAGCTCCTTACCATTAACCCTACCGTAAACATCACCGTAAGAAGGCAACAAAGACGTTTACGGTAGCTGCTTACGGTAGCTCCTTACCGTAAAGTGCTACCGTTAACGGGCCCGGTAACCGACCTATGTAACTGCGGCCCAAGATACGCGATTTCTATATAAACCACCCATTAATCTGAGTTCCAGGCATGTACTTGAGCCTAAAAACTTACCAAAAACATATTCCTAGGGTTTAGAGTCGGATTTAAACACCAAAACGCGAGGATCTAAGAGGAGATCGAAGATTCGACGAAGACAAGTTCCAGAGCCCGTTCGACCGTTACTGATCCAATTTGCAGCGATTCTATTCGGATTAGCTGAAGTTCTTACTGCTTTCCAGTAGCTTAATAATTTTTCTATCCCTTTTTACTTGTTTTCTTAGATTAAACCTTTGTTTTTAAGCTTAGATAATAAGTTTTAAATTATTGTTCTTGAAGTTGCTTTCAGATTTTGAAATCGCTGAATGTTTTTAGTTATTGAATCTCTATTTAGATTCAGTTGTATATGCTTATCATTGGATATTTGATGTTGGATTTGTTGAAAATATTCATACGATTGACTTTAATTAGTTTTCATATTTTAATGCAACTTTTCGTAATCGTTAGGATCGTAGTTGGTTAATACATGCGTATTCGTATTTCGTAGCTGATTTATTTAGTTAGTTTACGACTTCTCAGGTCGCTGCGATTTAGTTTTAGTCTTTAGTTATTAATTATTTTCGAATTTTAATTAAATTGCTTATTAGTAAATTAATTAGAGAATTAATTTAGGTTAAGATTTAATTTTCAGCTGGTAATTTAGGTTAAATAATTTAGTTAATTTTAGTTGGTAATTTAGAATAATTAATTTAGAATTTATTAATCAACAAAAACAAACATAGGCCCAATTTGTATGAATTATATGTTTAATTGTGATTGAGAAAAACATCCAAGAGACCGAACTGTTGTCCTCGAGAGATCTACACGAGTCAACTTCCCTCCCTACAAGCACCCTCGTTCTCTTGCGAGCAAGCTTGCGTGTTTTAAATTAAAAATATATAAAATTGGGTGCACAAAAGTTTGGATCAGTCGATCAATTGAAACACTACCGATCGACTGCTTCGCAGGAAATTTCAGGATTTTTTTAGCATTTTGACGATTTTTCCCATGTGAACATCTATATAAACCCCACATCTTTCACCAACAAAGGCATCCACTCTTCTCTGAACTCTTGCATGGGTTTGAGATTTATTTTCTCTCTCTAGTTTTTAGATTTATTTTCTCTCTCTAGATCTTAGATTTAAATTCAAGGTTTTCCTTTGGGTTTGTAAGCTCAAGATGAATTCAAGTCATCACTTGGATTTTGTTTTTTATTGTAATTTGATTCAAGTTTTCGGATTCTCTTTCTTAATTCAAGTAAGTTCTTCATTATTTTGTTCCTTGTTCTTCAATTTCAAGCTTATTTTTCAATTTATGCATTTTGCCTTAACTCTTAGATTTATTGTTGGATTTGTGATTTGATTTATGGAATCTAGGTGAGTGACACACCTTGATCATAGATCGGGTTCTTGATCGTTTTTATTTTTAATTATTTCATATGCTTTATTTTGGACTTTATTTTCATGCATGGTTTTATGTTGAATCCTAGATCTACTCTTCGTTTCTAGTTATTTTTTTGAAAACTGTTTAACTTTCACGTCAACTTTTATTGCTTTTTTCATTGGTACTTTCGATTTTTGTTAATTTGCATTATTTAAATTTTATGATCATACATGCATAGTTGTATCTTAGTCTTACATGCTTGTACTTTGTTGTTTCTTTGCTTTTTATTTCTTATTTTGATTATTGCTTGCGATTTCAATATGGCTTACGCATGAGGCATCCGAAATACTTGCATTTACTTTTATAGATCTTCATAGTTAACCATTTATTTTTGTTTATTTCCATTTTCGCTTTCCTCCAATATCACAAGCTAAAAAACCATTGATCCCTACGAACAGTCAAATTTCGATAATACGAAGCCACACGAACCTTATCTATACTACCCACCAAAACTTTTCTCTTCAAAATGGAGCCGTTGCGACTCGGCTTAGTTAAGGTTTTCGATTTGCTTGTAGTTTCTTTGTGTCTCTAGCTTTCTTTTGTATTTGACGCTTTCATTGAGTGTATGCAAGGTCATCAAACTCTTGGGTATGATTTATCTCCTTACATTTCGAACCCCGAGCGATTAAGGCATTTACAACGTCCCCTTGCTACTAATCAAGACATGGTGAATAATCTTCCCACTACCGACCCATTTTATAATCCACGTGACCATGAACCTCAAAGCTCTAGAACTCTGGAGCCCATTGTTCATATCGAATCTTCCACACCAAGTGATATACCCGGGATTTCGACTCCCAATCCCACGACCCCTCCCAACCACACTCTATGAAATCAAGGGAGTGGTTTCACCACTCATGGACACGCTATGGGCCTACACCAAGGTACCACACCCTCTCTTAACTCTCCTAATGCTTTCATTTCCAACACTTATGGCAATGGAGGTTACATTCCCAACATGGGAGGGCATGGTGCAAACCATGTTGGGAAAATAGAATTATTAGTTTGAATATTTGAAATCTGATTCTTCGATTTTTTTGTCTTTTTTGTGGATGAATAATAAAGGTTTTGGAAATGTGGGAGGGTATGGTGCAAACCATGTTGCCAATGGTGGAATCGGCTATGGTCAACCCAACATGGGAGGGCATGGTGCAAACCATGTCGGGTCTAGCGGCTTCACGGGTACGAATGGTCTGTAGGGAGGTTATGGTGCTCCCAATCACTTTCCAAATATGAAAATTCCAAATTCTGGTCCGTATGGAGGTTATGGTGCTCTTAATCAATGTCCGAATATGAAAAATCCGAATCCCGGCCCGTATGGAGGCCCCCATGCTTATAATTTCAATAATGCTTCGAATGGAAATTCTTATGGTAATGGTGGTGGTCCAGGATATGGAGGTGCCGACAATAATGTTCACGAGGGCACTCCTGATCCGTTTGCTTTGGTTGGGGGTATGAGCCCCAATGCTTAACATGCTCCTCCCGTTTTCACTATGAGAGAAGTTAGAGACTTTGTGGGAGCGGCTATTTCATCGTGCGTATCTCTTCCTCCCGAGGTTATGGCTATTGATATACGATCCCTTGATTTCGCTTGGCTTCTAATATTTCACGGGTTTGCTAAAGAGGATCCTCTCCAATTTATTCGACATATATTGTGGCAAATATTGAGTTTTCATCGTCTGAATATGATGAGTTTAGAGCATCTTCAACTCCGATATTTTTCATATGCTCTTCAAGATAAGGCGTTGTCATGGTTTATGGGTATCCCTTCCAATTCTATTCATACATGGGATGATCTTTTGGCAACATTCTTGGATCATTATTATTCTGATGAAAAGATGGCCGAGTTGAGGATCAAGATTATCTCGTTTAAGCAAATGAAGAATGAGCCATTTCTCTCGGCTTGGGCTCATTTCCAAGATCTTCTCACGAGTTTTCCACATCATCGTATGGCAAAGGAGCTCTTAATCCAAACTTTCTATGAGGCGTTGGACCCACATTTCCAATATATGGTGGATACGTCGGCGGGGGGTAATATGAAGGATCAACCTCCTCAAGTGGTTCACAGGATTTTCACCACCCAAGCCGGAAATTCTCAACAAAAGTCTTCTCGAGCGACGTATTCTAGTTCCAATGAAGTGAGTGACGCTCCTTCCCCTAGGGAGCTTGGGTTGGAAATGAAAATAGCGGCTATGGAGGCTCGAATTTCTAAGTGTCTAGCCCAAGGGGGATGCTCGACCTTGGAGAAGGATCCCGGGAGTTTTTGCATAACTATTTCTCTCGGTAATGGACAAACGGCAAGAAGGATGCTCGACCTTGGAGCTAGTATAAACTTGATTCCCCACTCAATTTACAAGGAGTTTGACCTAGGACCGCTGAAACCGACCACGATGAGGTTACAATTGGCGGATAGAACGATAAGGCTACCCTTGGGGATTGTGTAGGATGTCTTAGTACAAGTAGACAAGCTAGTTGTGCCGGTGGATTTTGTCATTATGGACGTTGGTGACGTACAAAGAGAGAATCGAGAACACACCATTTTGTTAGGACATCCATTCATGTCTACAACGTGCACAGTGATCGACGTAAACAAAGGAAGGATGACTATGTCCGTCTTGGGCGAAACGACGATGTTTTCACTTCAAGATATTCATAAGATTCCTTCACCATCTATAAAGGACGAATGTTCTACTATTGATTTAGTAGATTCTTGCGTGAATGAACTCCTGAGCATCGGCACGATCGAAGAGTTTGATAACGAGGATGGCAAGGAACACTTGAGCGGGGAGCATTTGATGGACTTGCTGGAAATTAAGTTATGTGATATTATGGATGGATTTAATGATGGAGTGCCCATGAAATTTGACGTGCCTAAAAACTAGCCAAAAGTGGAGTTGAGACCACAACGAGATCGTTCAAAGTTTGAGCCAAAAGAAGAGACGAAGCCACCGCATAATCGTTCAAGAAGTGTTTCCCTCGACCCCTACAAGAAATTTAAACGTACAAGGAACAAGGGAAAGGCACATTGAAAGGATTGGACGAAGAAGAAGAAGTCGAACGGGGTTTTTGATAAGGAGTTAGATGATTTGAGGTTCAAGGTTGGTCAAGTAGTGCTATATAATTCCGATCGTAAGTTTGATTCAACAAATTTAAAGTCGCATGGAGTGGACCGTTTTTAATAAAGGAGATGGATGAGTATGGAGTAGCCACTATTTACGATGAGAGTACAAAGATGAGATTCCAAGTCCACAAGCATCGACTTCAACCTTATTCCGAGAAATATACGAAGAGTCGAGATAGAAGCAAGAAGGAGTTCGTGGACCCACCACGAGCTAGAAATTGATCAAGCAACTTGCGTCGAGCTTTCGACGTTAAACAAGCACTTCTTGGGAGGCAACCCAAGCGTTAGTTAGTTTTCGTTTTCTTTTCTTTATTTTCTTTTATTTTATTTCTATCTTTCTATATTGTGTCAATTGCCGTGGTACGTTTATGTGTGTGTTGATGTGCAGAAGATACGATAAATCGCTTATTCTGGACAACTAACAGTGATATAGCAGTAGCTCGCTACTCCAAGGCCTTACCGCTTGTTCCACTCAAGGTGTTAATGATGACGATTAACCGCTAAACCTACTGCTAACCGCAGCAATCAGGGATGATGATGAGCTTACCGCTAGTTGCGTTTGCCTTCTAATTTTTACGAATTTCATTTTCGTCGATCGAGGTCGCAATCCGACCCAAGTTAGCCGCAATCCGGCCATTTCAAATCCCAAAAGACGTGCCACCGGGCACTTGCGCGTAGCAATCAATCACAATCGTGGTTTGTTTGTTTGTTTTGTTTATTTTTATAGATTTGTTCAAGACAATCTAATCACGCGGTCTAAGACGAAGGATAACTGCACAAGCATTTTTGGAGAGACTCGACTATCGAATTTTCAGGGATGTTTTCTTATCTCCTTTGCTCTTATTTTCTTTTATATTTATGACAATCAGGAGATTGCCAAGTTTTTAGGGAGGGGGTGGTTGAGTATGGTTTATATTTAAAAGAAAGTGCAATTTGATGTCTTTGTTTTGAAATGCAGAATTTTAAAACGTGATTGATTGCTATTTCTGCGCTTAATTGTGTTAGTATGGCTTGCCTGTCAAAGTTTACTATGTTTGATTTGAAGTTCTTGTTTTTTGAGAGTGCATAAGTGCATTAAGGTTTTCAAAATTATTATTTATATATTGTAAAATGGTACTTGGACGCAATTGATTTTGCAAAACCTTTAAGCAGCGTCAATTCAAAAGTTTTTCATGCAAAAGCCAGTGACTCATTGCATGTACTTGAATGAGTTTTGATTTGATATCTCTTTGAAACCGCTGTACGTAGTTGACTTTGAAAATGACGTTAAGGCACAGAAAAAAACCCTATTCCGGCCATATCCATATATTTTAGCCACTATAAGTTCCGAATGAGCCAATCATATCCAAATAATCCATGCCTCTAGCCATGAGATTTTATTGAGTAGACCCCTACAATCCATTAAAAGCGTGGGGTAGGAGTTCGTATTTTTATTGGTTATTAGAGTTTTGGAATTTTTATTAGGAATTTATGATTTTATGAATTTTTGTAATAAAAGACCACCATCAGAAAAAAAAAAGAAAAAAAAATGACCCCATAAAAAAGAATAAAATGGGGATAAAATAAAAAAAATAAGAAAGGATGGTGAGTCTTGTTGAATCGTGTTGAGTAATTGCCTACGCGCTTAATTTAAAGCTTGAGTTTATTGTTTATTTTTGCGTGAAGCCTAATGTTTAAGAGGCAAAAGAGTTGTGATAAGGAGCACATTAAAAGCTTCAATTGTGTTTAAGTGGTTTGAGCAACAAGTCGGTCAGAGTTACGAGTTGGGAAATAGCCAATGTTAAAGGCTACGTTATGAGTGTTTAGTGAGGTTTTTTTTCTTTTGAACGAGGTGAAGCACTTTTGCTTCGTGATTAGAATAGTTTGGTGAGTTATTGATCATGTTAGATCATGAGTTAGCCATACGACTTATATATTCCATACCTGTCAAAAGAGCCTTACACTACAACCCGAAAAAACCTTTTCCGATTCTTTGCTGATAACACACTAAATTTGCGATTGAAAAGAGATTGATTTTCCGTACTTGTTTATTGTGCATGTATTTGTATGATTTGAGTGTATACACGTCCCATGCAGCAATGCTTGAGTGCTTTTAAGCGTACACGTACATATTTATTTCCCTTTTTGAGAGGATGCATGGTTTTGATTTTGAAGCGACGATGTAATAAAGGTGAAGTGTTTGACGTTGCGTGATTTGTACCTATATTTTCAAAATTATGTACTTATCAATTGCACGACTCATTGCTTGGACTGATTTTCGTTCTTGTTAGTCTTTGAATTTATCGTTTGTTCGAGGACGAACAAACCAAATAAGCGTGGGGTAGTTGATTAGCGTAGATTTGTCCTTATTTTTATTATCTTTTTAGTTCTTTTTCTATTTATTTTTAGTATAAGTTGGATGATTTAAGCTTAATCCCGTATTTTTATATTTGCAGCTTATTTTACTGTATTTTGATCATAATCGATCAAAATAGGTGATTATTTGTTGTTTTTCACCTTACAGCTAAGTAACCGGAAGAGTTCAGCGCCTAAATAGATGAAGTTCGATGTTCAAAAGTGGAGAATCAGCTTTCCGGTGAAAGAGTAGCAGAAAAATCGAGAAAATGAGAATTGCTCTCTGTAGCATCGGTCGACGCTCCGTCGACGCAAGGCCCTGATCCGCGACGATCTATACCAGGATGACGCAAGGCCGACGCAACTCTATAAAACTTCGATCCAAGACCGCGTCAGTCGACGCCCCCACCCAGTAGACGCGAGCACACAATCAGCATCGACGCCGAGCTCCAGCACGCGTCGGTCGACGCGACGTCGACGTGGCTGCCAAGAAATGCATTTTTAGGGTTTCTTTTGCGCCAAGACATGCTATATCTATAAATACCCTTCATATTTCGGATTTTTGGAAGACACACGCCATTATAGGATATTTGGGATTGGAATAAATATATTTCCACATCTTATAACAAGATTTGAAGACCTAGATCAAGGATCGAAGAACGACGAGTCCGAGGCTTCAATTTCACGTTTGGGATTCAATCTTCGCCCAAGATCAACGTTTAACTTTGGAATAGCTGGAGATTTTCATCGCTTTTACTAGTTACAATAAGTTTTCTAAACTCTTAGTTACGTAGTTAATTTCCTAGTTAATTTCTTAGTTAATTATAGATTAAATAATTAGTTCTTAATTTATTTCATGCTTGAATTTATTTTGGATATTGGACTTATATAGCTTATTTATGCGAATTGATTTATGCTTAATTCTCCGTTTTTTAGATTCGTATGATACAATTGCTTCATGGTAGTTTCTTATATTCATATTTTAGATTCGTTGCTATTCATTCCTAATTCTTAAGTTCGAGTAGTTTAATTGTTGCTCTTAGTTGGTAATCTAATTAGTTCAATTAGTTTTTAATTCAATATTACTTTAATTTTAATGATCAAATCAATTCTTCAAAAAAAAAACCCGGTGTACATGTGTTTTATATTTTATATCTAATTGAGAAAAACGTCCAAGATACCGAACAGTTGTCCTCGAGAGAATCGACTTAAGTCAAACTCACCACCCTACAAGTTACTCGTACTCTTGCTAGCAAAATTATGTGTTTTTAAATTAAATATCTTAAAAGGGGTGCACAAAAGTTTGGATCATTCGCAAGGATCGATTAGGTTTAAACCATTACTGCGTTTTATTGTTAGTTTAATTATTTCTTAGTTCTTAGGGTTAAGTAGGTTAATTATTATTCTTAGTTGATAATCTAGTTTAAGATAATTAGTTTAATTAGTTTTAATTTTGCTTAGTTTTAAATGATCAAATCAAATCTTCGAAAAAACCCCAATTTGTTTGTATTATATGATTACTCGTGATTGAGAAAAACATCTAAGAGACCGAACAGATGTCCTCGAGAGAATTGACTTGAGTCAAACTCACCACCCTACAAGTTCCTCGTACTCTTACGAGCAAGCTTGCGTGTTTAAAAATTAAATATCTTAAAAGGGGTGCACAAGAGTTTGGATCAAAAATTTGGCGCCGTTGCCGGGGACAACGAGTAGGAATTAAAGATGTTTTTCATTTTATTTTCTATTTCGTTGTTATTTGTATAATTGCACTTGGTTTGGATTTTTGTCGCTTGGTACGTTGATCTGTTGTTGAGTTTATGCAACGTAGACGATCAATTCGACGCGATCTTGCACCATTTATTGACAACATCTATCGTTCAAATCCACCAAGGATAAGGCCCCTGTTCATTCCCAAGAGCATTTCGTCTACAACTACTGATTTTGTTTGCGACGATATCCCTGAGGCAATGTTAGGAGCATAATCAATTCGAAACGGTGATTCCCCACCAAGATCACCACCAAGTCACATTCTAAATGTGTATGTTAGTGAACCAATCGTTATGCAAGAACAACCACAACCCCGAGCCTACTGGGCTAATTATCAGCAAAACGTGGAGAATTTGAGACAAGATTAGGGGAGAAACGGAGGAGTTAACCAACAGCATAACGACGAACTAAATCGCCAACTTAACAATGTAGTCGATCATCCACCCAACATGGCGAATATAAGACAACATGAATAGAGGAACAACAATGCTAATCGTTAACACAACATTGAGAACTTGGCATTAAGAAATGATGATTTTCATCAGCACAACAAGTATGATAACAATCATAGACGGGTAGATGATTGGTTGGCGAATCAAAACCATGGCTACGAACAAGACCATTTTGAAAGGAGATACGAGTGCGAAAATGATTATGAAAGAAACGCATATGACAACCGCTACGAAAGATCTATTAACAAGTTAGAGAACCAAGGGGAGATAGAGCACCAAGACAATGCGATTTGGCACGTCCGAAGGTTGTACCTTTTAGGTCCGCTATTGTTCTTGGGCCAACCGCAAGGGAAGTGGAGATTAAACCACATCAACTTAATTTACTCATGACCTTCCACGGAGGAGCCCAAGAAGACCCTTTGGCATTTTTGAACTATTTTGTTGATGAAGTTGGCAGATTTGTGGTTCATGGCCTTAGCCAAGAGGAGGTGCGAATGATTTATTTCCCGTATAGCATGAAGGACAAAGCGAATTCATGGCTACTATCCCTAGAACCTGGTTCGTTGACTGACAGGGAGATGATAAACGAGAAGTTTTTAAATCAAGACTATTTAGCACAAATAACAGGACATCTTCGGAGGCAAATTGCTACCTTTGAACAGTTGGAGGGAGAGCTATTTCATGAAATGTGGGAGCGTTACAAGACGCTTTTGCAAGCTTGCCCCCACCACAACTACTCTCCGGAGATGACTAACCAATTTTTCTTCGATGGATTGTTGGAACATGGAAAAGAGAAGTAGAGATAGCGGCATGAGGAGATTTCAGAGATTTGACGGCCCCTGAGGCAAGACGAGTGTTGGAGAAGCAAAGCGAGAAGTCTGGACAAACCAACTCTCGGCCTCGTAAATTAAAAGTTAATGAGATGTCCATCCCCAATCCCGATTTAGATGACGACAAATTAGTCAAGGCAAAGTGCGAGGAGATATTTAATGAGAAATTGGCAGCCTGGAAGGCCGAGTGAGCAAGCAAGGCCTCTTCAAAAAAGGTTGCTGCGACATGTCACCAATGCAGGTCCCCCGAACATTTAGCAGACATGTGTCCAAACATTGTTGAACAGCATGAAGACGTTAACGCAATTCAAATTATTCAAACTAAGGGCCCAGGAAGTTTACCGCGCAACGTGATAATCCTCTTTTTAAGTGGGGCCCACGAAGTCCGAACTATACACCACCCGATCCGCAATACCCACCACCACATGCACAAGCACCATTGTCACCACCACAAAATAATTTCCATACGCAAGGGCAGGTGCCTACAACAGTTCAATCAACTGATCAGCTTTTGGTTTGGCAGCAGAATCAAGTGGCCGAAACTATTAAAACCAAGATGGACTCGCGGACGTTCGAAATGAAATCACTGATATGAAAAAGGCTATTCTTGAGAATACAGCTGGGCAGAGGAAACTTGAAACATCAATAGGACAATTGTCGACTCACCTATCCAAGCTCTCAAACGAGAAAGGTAAACTTCCAAGCCAAGCAGAACAGGTGTCGGCGGTTCATGTCCTTCGCAGTGGAAAGAAGATCGATAACGGAGTAGTTGACCGAGATGATGAGGTCGAGGTCGATGAAAAAACACCAACTTGTAGCAAGGGCAATGATTCTAAACCACTAGATAAGCTGCATAAATCCTCTAATCGATATGTTCCTGGATCCATTCAAGGGACAATCCCGAATAATGCCCTCGGCAAAGACGATGTTTCTAAACCATCACCGCCAAATCAATTAACGACACCGATCACGGATGCTATTCCTTTTCCAAGCTGTTTGCGTCCAGCAAAAGAGAACAAAAGACTCATGGAACTATATAATCTATTGAAGAACGTCAATATCGGCTTGCCACTTTTGGAGGTAATATTTATAACTAAGAGTGACAATTTTTTTTAAAATAAAAAATTGATGGTTTTATTTAAGATACAAATTAATAATTTAAAGCTCTAAGTGGTACTTGTAAGAAAAAGTGAAAATTTTTGTTCAAGATGTAAAATAACACTTTTAAAATAAAAAGTGACAATATTAAAGAAAAATATAACTTTATTATCTTTAATTTACTTAAATATTTAATTAATATGTAAAATGATATTTTACTATGCAAAAGTGATAGTTTTATAACTTAAAATGACAATATTAAAAGAAAAAATTAATCCATCACACTAATAATAATTCGTATAACAATCACATGAAAGAACTAAATACTAGGCCGATCACAACAACCCATCTTTTAAAAGTCATGTAATTGAGCCCTACTCAAATATATACTTTTGTGGATAAAATAATAGTGTTGAAAGTATGGAATGCCAAAAAATGTAAACTATGTTGATATAAAAATCACAATACCCATGAAACAAATAACAAATAGTAATAATCTCAAACCAATCTTGATAATTAAACTATATGTGATGGAATATTACACAAATCGGATATTATTTATAATGAGGTATTGCACAATCAGATATTATTGTTAGAGGAGATTATACGGTAAGGTAATTATATTATTTTCATTAAATTAAAATTATTATATTATTATAGAGAATAAATAATGAGACAAATCAATGAATATAAATACAAGAAACGAGTGGTACAATGCTTTCACAATATCGTAATTATTTTCTATTTTCCGTTTTATATTGAATACATGGTAATGAGACTACATGTCTTGAACTAAACAAAACAATATATGTTTTTAAGTAATACTTATTACAATAACTTAATACTATAAATCTCAAAAATAAACTAAATATTTAGAAAAAAGAGAAAAGGAAAATAAATGATTGAATAAATTAGAATAATGAGAAAAAAACATATATTATATACATTTACTAAAACATTTAGTTATCTAATGTTCACTTGATCGTTTATATATCCAATTTTCATGCCGATCGATCCGAGTAGTTGACCCGATCCGAGCAATTGACCCACCGACCCAAACATTTAGCTTACCGATCGTTTGATTCTTATTGAGTCATGCGTTTGATTTGGAATAGTTGTTATCATTCTCTATGATTTACCATTTTGTATCTACCTCACTTACAAACACACTTATAGCAATAATAAAATTGATAGCTTTTTTCTTGTTTGTTGTTTGTTGTTTTATTTTTTAGGTTTATATTTTTGTGATATCTGGTGATTTAATATATAAATTAATATATTTGTATTTATTATTTATTTATGAACATGAATGTTTAGGATTTTAAATATGATATTTATATATAAATCAATTAATTACTTATTTATTTTCAATTTATAAGAAAAACATATAGTGTTGTCTAGGTCAACACAATTGCTCCAATTTGACCCCGAGTTCATTCGTCTTGAGCTTTGTGTTTGGTATATATAACTATAGTAAGCCCAGCCCTTGGGTTTATTCAATCTGACTCTATACTTGACCAGCCCATGAATTGATATGTATTTTGACAACCATAGTAAGAAGTTATAGGTTGATGGTATTTTTCTCTTCAAATTGATAGCCATGGACCATGACCTGTGTCACTCTCTTGTGCAAGTGGGAATATATCATCACAGACCAAAGATAGTGTTGGGAGAGTTGGTGCTATTAAAGCTGGTGTCTATAGTTGGCAGAACCATATGCTCTTTCCATAACCCACCCTTATTTTTTTTTCTTTTCTCTTTTTCCTCAGCCCACAATATTTATTAATTATTAATTATCAGTTGATTGCGTTAAATTCTTTTCCCACACATTTCCCAATATGTCTTGATGCTAAAATATTGTTGCAACATAGAACTAGTGTGTAATTTCTGTCTTGTGGTATAAAATTTTGGATGAAGAAAATAAATTCAGATCAGTGAATGTTAATAATTGCGCGTGGGTAATCTAGGATTTTTTTTTTAAATTAAAATATTCATGCCAGATCGTTTTTGTTTTTTTTTGTGAGACGGTCACGTTTTTTTCAATATAAAAAATTATATTTTAATAAAAAAATTAATATTAATTTTGTTTTTAATAGTATTATGTTTGAATAATATATATGTGTGAATGTATACACACACAGAGTGTTGTCTTGTGTGTTAAGTAGACCTGGCCAAATAAAATTGAAACCATATCGAGAACTGTAATCAACGGTTCAGAAATCAGAAACGTGGTCAACAGTTGCGGACCGGAACTGGAACTGACTTTAAAGGTTCCGGTTACAATTTTAGGCTTTTAAAAAATCGTTAAACCGACAATTTCGTAACTGTAATCGTAACCATTCGTAACCGATGGTTAGAACTGACGGTTCCTTTTTTTTTTGTGCTTTTTTTATTATATATAATGTATTATATTTATAAATAATATTATAAATTATATATTAAATATTTTATCTAAATAATATAAAATTACAATAATAAAAATAAAATTAATATAAAAAATGGGCGGTTCCGGTTAAAACCAGAACCACGAAGGAACTGTGACCGGACCGAAATCACCGGTTCCGGTTTTGGAACCATAATCGTAGGTTATGTTTGGTCTAGGCTTCCAAATATCTAAATTGAGATTTCGAATCACAATTCTCGTTTATTTTACGACTCAAGTTGTCAATACACAACCAACAATTTATCACCCCTAACCCCACACTCATCTCTTTTATCCATCATTATTATAACTAAAAAAATAAATATTACTAAATATAATATAATAATACAATAACATCCATTTTTTAGATATGATTTCACATCAAATTCAATATAAAAATATATTATCATATACTCATTTTTAAAGTGCGAAAAATATATTTAAAAATGAGGAAAAGATACTGGGGAGGGGGGTGGGGGTGGGGTGGGGGCGAATTCCCTACACGACAAATCATACTCTAAATAAATCTTCAATTGACTATCTTTTGGATGATCAGGAGCATTTCTTGACTATGGTATTGTTGGCTCGTAAGGAGTAGATGATAGTTTTGGTGGGCTCGGGCTCTTTCTCGGAATCGGGATTATATCGCAAGAGGGTAACTTTGGCAAAGTTCACCGAGTTGGAAAAGGTTCCAACTTCAACCCCATTAGCAAGAAGGGTTTGAAGAGGGAGGGGGGGCGGCCGGAACGACAACGAGAGGAGTAATGTCGAAAATCGGGATGGAGTCAACAGTTCGGGCCGGGCTAAGCGGGTCGGGGCGGGCTGAGTGTGTCGGGTTGAAGAAAGGAAGAGACAGGAGCAGTAGAGGGTTGAGGAACAGGGGAGGAGGGTTCGGGAACCGAAGTGGGAAACGAGGGGTTGGGACGGAGACCCCATACCGACATCGGACTGTAACACGTCAGAGGCGTTAGAAGTCATCAAAGGAGTCTCGGAAGTCAAACAAGAATCCGTAAAGTGGGGCTGGGAAGGATCGGGAGTCGGGCGATGATCCGTACGGATATGGTCCCTATGCTCCCTACAGTCCGAACGTCGACGGAATCTAGTGCTAACTGTACATCAATCATCCCCGTTAATGTCCTGTACTTTACGGGATTTGTGAGAGGGGCAAGAACCAACTAGATACCCAACTATTTTGCAAGAGGAGCAAAAATCCGGCAGGTTCTCATACCCAATGGAAATGTATCCGCCGTATCCTACACGTTCGATCATAACCGTCTCATGCAGGGTGTTCTGAAGATTAACCTCAACCAAACGTGAACAAAGTGTCTCACTGAGCCATTGATAGAGCGCTCATCAATATGTAAAGGACTGCCAACGACTCTAGCGATGTTAAAAATAAAAGAGTGATCCTGGTATTCAATAGGAAGTTCATAAATACGGATCCAAACCTGAGACGAGGCTGAAGGGACCTTGTAGGGGTTGAAATTCGGGGTCCAAGGGAAGAGCCGAATAGAGCTTGATCTGAACTTACAAGCGGGTCTGGCAAACGCACGCACCTTATCGTTGGCCAAGGAGAACGAGATGCTGAAGAATTCTTTCCCAAGCGGAACAAAATTCCAGAAGCAGTAGTTTCCCAAATAGTAATCAAGGCTGCTTTGCAATTTTCGAGCGAAACGAATTTCAATCATCTACTTTATATATTAATTTGATGTACAATAAAAAGTAAATGATTCTTAATCTTACAATAAATAAAAATTATTTATATATATATAACTCTGAATACTCATCATTTAGAATAACATAATTCATAATCCAAACGATACCTAATTAAAACAGGTCTATAAGATCACGGTTCTAATTACGATTTTCTGTTTTGGAGAACCGTGAGTTTTTCTACTAAAAGTATCTCCAACTGAAATTTACAACGCAAATTGTAGTTAAAATTGCTCGAATTCAACACCTAACCAAATATCTAGTCCATTTCTGCGTATATACTGTAGACACGCATTCTCACATTTTGTCTTTTTAATATTATAAAGTGACCCTTTTATCTTATAAGTGTATGATTATTTATCTTTGTGTGCGTAGATCAGAGTCCACTACAACCTACAATCTTGAAAATGAATAAAAACAAAAGAAAACTAATAGGAAAAAAATCCACTTTAACGAAAACAAAAAACGACCCTGAGAAGTGGTAAAGCTGGGTGGCTACATACTAGGAGATAATTTCAATTACAGTTGTAAAAATTAAGGGGCCCAATATTTAGATTCTTCATCAATATAAAAAAGGTAAGGGATTTAATTTGTAGAATTGATAAATATAGAGGTATTATCGGAAAATATAAAAAATTGTGTGAATATGAATACACATATTCTTTTTTAGTTTGAGAATAAACTTGTTGTTCGGGAATGAATTATTATTTAATCTGATAATTACTGCAATTTTTTAGTTTGAGAGTAAATATTGGATTGGAAATGACGTATAGTGAGGGTAATATAAGGGTTTTCTTCATATATTGTTATTGCTTTTCTTTGCACTTTTAACGTACAAGATCTTGTACAAGTATAAACTTCAGATAATAAAGTGGCGTAAAAAGCAAGATAAATTCCCTTTTGCTTGTATTGTAGTAGTACTATTATATTTCTCAGATTTGAGGATGATTGGGGTTATGGGCGTGTCTGACATGGATGAATTTGATGACTCGATATTCTATAACCATCGTATTCATCACCATATATCTCAAACTCTAATAAATATAAATATATATATATATATATATATATATATATATATATATATATATATATATATATGTGTGTGTGTGTGTGTATGTGTGTATGTGTTAAAATGACATTCTATCAATTTACCTAGAATTTTTACAAATAATGATACAACAAAAAAGATTGATACTTCAAAAATAGGAAAATTTCATTTTTGGTACATTATGTTGGCCACTTTCCAGAAAAGATACGTGATATTGGCCAGCATCAAACTACATACATTAAGTTGGCAAATTTATCAAATTT
>BMAC01000757.1:284056-325771 GCA_014905375.1 Phtheirospermum japonicum
GATAAGAAATTAATTTTTACAATAATTTTTAAATTAAATTAATTTTTAAATTAATTTTAAAATGATAAGAAATTAATTTTTAAATTAAAAATGATAAGAAATTATTTTTCAAATTAATTTATAAATTAAATTAATTTTTAAATTAAATTTTAAATTAAAAATGATAAGAAATGATTAAATCATGCCATGTAAGCATCAAAGCCCGATTGGGCTTTTTTTGTACCAAATTTGATAAATTTCTAAATTAATTTTAAATTGAAAATGATAAGAAATCAGTTTTTAAATTAATTTTTAAATTAAAAATGATAAGAAATGATTAAATCATGCCATGTAAGCATCAAAGCCCGATTGGGCTTTTTTTGTACCAAATTTGATAAATTTGCCAACTTAATGTATGTAGTTTGATGTTGGCCAATCACGTCCGATTGGGCTTTTTTTGTACCAAATTTGATAAATTTGCCAACTTAATGTATGTAGGTTGATGCTGGCCAACATCACGTACCTTTTCTGGAAAGTGGTCAACATAATGTACCAAAAATGAAATTATCCCTTCAAAAATAGAAAGAACTGACCTCAAATATGTAGTCAGCAACCTGATAGACCTCCATAAGACTCTTGTTGACCTGATCAATCCTTCCTGCAAAATAAAAACCCAAGCCAGCCGGGGGACAACCCCGATGTAGGCTCTCCGATACTTAAGTCAGAAAGTGTTCAAGAGAGTTATGTGAGAGCTTAAACGTAGGATAACATCAACATAGAGAGAAAAGAATGAGGCTTGAGTTCTCTTTATATAGATGAGAGATGTGTTCCCAATCTAGGATTCCCATCTCCCTCCCATTAGAACTATGATTCCAAAAATAAAGATCGACTTAAGATTATGATTCATCCTGTATGCTAAGTTTCCATAAATATAAGAACTCTCGTTAAGTAACCGTAATAACCATTGGGACAACAACCATGTCTATATTCTTAATCCGCCGGGACCCCATAAAATATTTCGTATTAGCCCAACAGGGCCCAAAACCATGTTAAATCATGAAACCCAGCTCTCAGCACCAAGCTACCACTCATTGCCGAGTTGTCTTAATATCACTTATATCAAAAGAGACCGACACCTCACATAAGAGCTCATCACTCTCATACGAGAGGTCACCGATCTCCAAAATAGCTCGCCTAACTTCCAGAAGGATTGCACCTTCTGGAGAAAGTGGTCGCTTACTAAATTCGTATAATATATGCATGTTTGCCGACGTGAATATATGATATCGTATCAGCTAATCCCCCATATTCGACTTGGTTGAGGTAGGAAATCAAGTTAAATGTAATCATGAGTTAACCCTAAAAGTCAAATTATCATAAATCTTGGTAAAAGCGCGAAACCAGCAGCCATCACCTCCCATTAAAGAACATTAAATGCGCTCTGAAAAGTGTCGGACATGCGTCGCCGGCCTATTACCTCGTAATATATGTAATCATGTGGGCCAAAAATAAAATGCCACAATAAAACCTACCAACTTTTTCGCCAATCGAAAAACCCTTCCGTCCTTTCAACTTTTGCGCCGTTCTATACACAAAAATATCTTTTCCCCCTCATCTTTCCTCATTTTAAGAGAACAAAACAAATCTTCGCAATTTTTCTCTACAAAAATACCTCCAAAGCTCTGCAACAAAAATTACAAGCACCCTTAATCGGAACGAATTCAACACGCTGTAATCACCATGATAAGTAAGTCCCCCTAATTCATCGTCTCATTACCAATTATTCCATTTTTTCTGTAAATTGATGTTTGCTGATAATAATATTTCTGTTTCTTCCCTCCCCTTTATTTAACTAATATAATCATATTTCAAATCTAGCTACATCTGCCTCTGATTTTCAAAACCCTAACTCACCCCCGCAAGATATACCATCTGAGACGGAGTCTATAGACATTCCTCTCAAACGTCGAAGTAGAAGAAGAGACACCCCAAAACCTGGGCATTTTTGGTTAATCTAAGGGGAAGCCCTTTCTGGTCCGAACTTGAGGCTCAAACCAGGGTCCCAAGTGAAAATATCCTAGAGGGCATCCCCTTAGATCAACCACAAAGGCCTTCTACCTCACACCTAAATTTCTTCCTTCTTAACCCGGTAACTATGGCACCATCGTCGGCTCACGCCGACCTGCCCTCTCTCCTGAAAGCTCCCAGAATAGCAGCGGAAGACCTTTGTATACTCCCTGACCGGAGTAATCTTGAGGAATTCATAAAGAAACTCAACCTCCTAGAAACTACTAAATCGGTCTTTCCTGAAGCCAGAAAAACCGACCCGGATCATCCTCCTCCTAACCACATCACCCTTTTCGACGAACACCTAAGGGTAGGTTTCAGATTTTCCCTGCACTGGTTCTTGATTGCCATATCTGAGAAGTATAAGGTCACCCTTTTGAAAATGACCACCAACTCCCTTAAATTCATATTCGGATACATAATCTTATGTACATATCTCAATATAGAAGCAGATGAGAACCCATCGTCGAAAGTCCAAGAATTGCGATCGAGGTTCTTTTTTCTTCATTTTGTTGAATCGTGGACGTTCCTTACCGAATGGAAAGAGGCGACCCCTACCCAAGAGGAAACACCCTCTTACAAAAAACAACCTGCCCTTTAGCAAAAATATTTTGACCTGCTCTCTAAGTGGAGCAAATGCCCATATAATGTAATGAGACTCACAGAGTCGGATAGAGTATACTCCTTTGTAGTTCTTAGCCAGCGACCTCTAGAACTAACAAGATTTGAATTTCGTAGGTTCTGCCATATCTCAAGTCTCCTTAATCATAATCTTGTATCAAATGAATAATAACACACATTTTATTGCAATGAGCATTATTTTTTACTGCAAGTCTTCCAGCTCGGAAGAAGGAGCAACAATTCAACCAAACCCGATATTTAAATTATATCTTAATTTATCACTAATTATGAATTAATTAATTACTAACGAGATAATTTTGCAAACATATTTAAATTACCTTACGAGCTGGCGTGCATGACCAATCGCAGTTCAAGACCCTCCTTTGTGCTTGGATATCCTAGTACCTGGTCTACTGGGCTCGCTCATCCTATTCCTACTCACCTGCTCGAACTGTTTCTTATTCTCCAACTTCTCAAACTCCACTACCCATCTCCTCCAGATGTCGCACGTGGGCACCCTCCCCTCAATTCTCCACTTTTCTTTCCACTCGTGGAGACGGCTACGCCACGAGTGACTTAGAACTATAAAAGTTACACTATACAACCTCCTCAGAATATAAACTCGGGTCCTAATAACAGTGCCTCTGCAAAACCAAATAAAATAATTTAATTAATAAAAAACATTATATATAACAACTTTTGAAATAATATTAGTTAATACAAAAAACTCGGGCTACCACAACTGAAGATTAGACTAGGGAATATGCTCATACTTCCACCCATCGGTGTGTACATGAGCCTTGTGGATCTGCAAGGAATCATCGGTAACTCTGGCGAGTGACTGCATAGCCTAGTAAAATATAGAGTTTATTAGAGAAATATAGTAACATAAAGAATTTATTAGCAATAAGCTAAATTAAAGTTACTTACCTTGGGGGGGGACGACAAAGATCTCGATCATGCCAGGACGTGGTGGCATGAGGCCTCTCGATGTACTGGCCTCAGCATCAGACGGGTGGCTAGAATGATCAGCAGAGTCCCTGCGCTGATAAGTCCATCATATCATCGTCTTCATACTCAATGTGATAATGAGACGAGGATGATGGACCAAGAGAAGCACAAGCCGAAGATAGGCCTAGAGAAGAACGTCCACGACCTCTACCTCTCATCTAATAAATATTAAAATTTAAGCACAATTAAATTGAGATAAATGAATTAATATAATTTTAAACTATATATGTATGTATGTATTAGATTTATAATTAACCTGAACCGACACTTTCACTATCTAGGTTATCATCGAACCCATCTTTGTATGTATCTTCATCATCGGTAGGCCCATGCCCCTCAATAAATTCTTGCTCTTGTAGAAGACATCTGGTATATGATTATCTATCGCCACAACTTCTTTGATTAAATCCAGTACTTGATCGTAACACTTCTGGGACATGCGATTTTCTGCCTTCAGGTTCATGAGATGGGCAACTAGAGATAACTAAGAATGTCTCTCACATCCTGGATACAAAAGTTGATTTCCAGCACTCAGCATATCGTAGAACTTTTGGGCCTCAGGATTAGGTGGTTCTTCAACATTAGGGTTCAATACAAAGTTAGGACCGGCTGCATCGTGAACCATATTGATATAATAATTTGAGGATTCTTCAGGAGCGGTGTAAGATGATCCTCCAATGTGAACCTCAGGGTCAACACGATGCAAGCAATCAAGATTTGTTTCAGCATGGAATGTCCAAATGTAGTAATTTGGTACAAATCTATTATTAAAGAGATGAAACTTGATCTCATTTACATCGCGGTAATTATAATTCCTACATTTAGTATGACTACAAGGGCACTTTAATTTTTCCTCGTCCTTCACTACTCCATGGGTGAGTGCAAATTGTATGAAACTCTCCACACCTTCCATGAAGGCCGTTCGACAGCTAATCTTCCATCCTCCGTTTGTACATCCAACTACGGTTAGAACTCATCCTATGATATCCTAATTGTTATTAATAATATAGATGATCAAATTATAAATAAGTGAGCGTGATGAGGGTGCTTACATAAAATGATTGTATTTTTGGTGAGGACCCTATCCCATTCGAGAATGTGATGTTCAGTAATAAAATTATCTTACTATGAACCTGAATGTCTTGGCAGCACCTTCCCTTAGTTCTCTAAATACACATATATTGCAGTCCACACGAGAAAAAAAATGAGAGGTGGTAACTGGATTTCAAAAGTCCCTAAAATACATACGTAGTAAGATTAATCACATTACAATCACATTCTCGAACTGTCCAAATAAGTGGACAATTCATAATTTAGTATCAAACTCTCTATTTGATATTAAATGCCAAACGGGTCTAAGATAAGTGTTTCAGTGTATAAAGAAAAAATATATATTAATCACAAATCATATAACATAAATATAAATTAAACAAAATATTCACTTGTCGATCACCGCTACATTTGAAAACCCGCACCACGCACTTTTTAAAAGTTTTTAAAACCACCACCACATTTTGAAAAAAAAGTTAAAATTCGTTATTGGAGGGACGAACCCTCCTGGCCAGCGCCGTATACCACGTCATCACCGACGTCAACCCCAATAATTACAACATGATATATCATAACATAAAATATAAATTAAACACAACTTGCCGATCACCACGTCATATCAAAACCACCACCACAAACATTCTAAAACTTATCAAATATAAAATCAAACCCAAATATTTAAATAATTACAATTCAACCCTAATTTCTCAAAATATTCCAAATTAAACCCTAAACTACCCTAAATTTTAAAACGAACAAATATCTAAATAATTAAAATTCAACTCTATTTTCTTGAATTTATTACCAATTAAACCCAATAATAATCAACATTCATGAAATCAACCCCAAATATAAATATTTATAATTCAACCCTAAAGTTTAAATTAATTGATAAATAAAATCTAAACTAACCCTAATTTTTGAAACAAATAAATATCTAAATAATTGTAATTAAATCCTAGTTTCTTAAATTTATTTCAATTAATTAAAGCCCAATAATAATAAATATTTTTGAAATCAACCCCTAATATATAAATATTTATAATCCAACCCTAAATTTTAAAGTTAATTGATAAATAAACTCCAAACTAACCCTAATTTCTAAAAACGAACTCAAATATCTAAATAATTATAATTCAATCATAATTTTTTTAATTAATTGCTAATTAAACCAACAATAATCAATATTATTGAAATCAACCCCAATATATAAATATTTACAATTCAACCCTAAATTTTAAATTAAATAATAAATAAACCCCAAACTAACCCTAATTTTTGAAAACAAACTCAAATATCTAAATAATATAATTCAAACCTAATTTCTTGAATTAATTGCTAAATTAAGCCCAATAATAATCAATTATTTTTGAAATTAACCCCAACTATATAAGTATTTATAATTCAACCCTATATTTTAATTAATTGATAAGTCAAACAATCCTAGTTTTTAAAATAAACCCAAAATTTAAATAATTAAATTCAACCTTAATTTTTAAAATATTTCAAATAAAACCCTAAACTAACCCTAATTTCAAAATCAAACTCAAATATCAAAATAATTACAATTAAATTATAATTTATTGAATTATTAGCTAATTAATCCCCAATAACAAGAAGCATTTTTTGAATAAATTCACAATCATATATAAAAAATTAATTGAAAGAATTAAACAAAAAAATACACCTTGCGGTGGTGGTGGCATCGCGGTGGCGGCGGCGGGGTGGTGGTGGTGGCTCCGAATCTTCTTCCTCTCCGCTGCTCTTCCTCGGTGGTGGTGGTGGCGTCGGCTTATTCTTGCTCTTCCTTCGCTGCCCCTGCCGCTGTTTTTTCGTTTTTCGTCACAAAAATGCAGAACAGAGTCTACTGGGAGTGAGTTTTAATTAGGTTAGTAGTTGATAGCCTAAATGGCCATTAACATTTTTTTTATACTGCTGACAGGCTATAGACATGTGAGCATTAATTTTTTTAAATATTGCGCAAACGGGTATATGCCCGTCAGCAAATCGGACCGTCAGCTACCCGTCAGCAAACTCATCACCCAAATAAAATGTTGACGAGTCTATCACTGACAGCCCTTGCCCATCAGCAATCCATCAATATTCTTAATCTGTTAGCATGCCGTCAGCATATGCTGAAAGTTCTTCGGCTGTCAGCATTCAGCTGTTTTTTGTAGTGAAGTAGAAAAATCAAAATGTTCGACTATAGGAAGAACAAAAACATACATTGAGTAAAAAAAGGTTAGCACCGGGCCGTTCGAATACCTTGATTGATTCTTCTACACTGGGCTCGTTATAGACTACCTATTCCACCACCTCTCTATCAAGAGTTAATAAGGCTTCGGGTGGTGGTAAAGAAGGCTCAACAATCTCAATCTTCTCCAAAACCGACACCATAGCTCTACCATCCTCATAGAAAGCAAGTAGGCTCAAATCTTCAACACCCTATGGGATCTCCAAAGGCAACACCCATACACTCTTATCCACAATTTCATCAAAAAGCATAAGAGGGGTAATGAACACATCCAAATCATCAACCTCAACCTCTTTATACACCTCTTATAAATGAGCATTTAAGCTCAAATCACCAACAACCAAGGTGGGCTCCACCACATCAAAGATTGGCACTTCATCTAAATAAGTCATTTCGCCTCATCACAGATACCCACACTATTTCCATTCATCATTTTACCAATAATAGTATTCATCCATTTTGAATTCTCTTCCCAATTTTCAGAAGCCAAAGATGCTTCCAATAAATCATTAATGTTACGAGAAGTCTCTTTAAAACTCTTTGAATATTCAAGAGGTGATATGGGGGTTCACAACCAACCGATTAAGTATCATAGTCATTAAGGATATTGGGGGTGGTAGTTAACTTGTTGGTTGTGGTCGAAAGGAGGAGGTGGGGCATAATCTTCATATCTCAGGTAGTGGGGAGTCGAGGCAGGTGGAGCATAAGAGTCATAGATCGGATAAAAATAATTTAAGTCGGGTGGAGCATATGAGTCATAGCTCATGTAACAGAAGGTGGGGAAGTTGGAGCGTATGAGTGGTTATAATTTAGATTATGGAAATTGAGAGGTGGGGCATAAGGATCATTACTAGGATCATAGTGGTCGGGTGAGGCATAAGTATCATTATGGCTTAGATTGTAAGAATTTGTAGGCGTGGCCCATTGACCACTCCATTATTGACCTCGAGGTTCGGATTGAGGAGAATAAAATCTTAAACAAAAAAAGGATAGAATATTGAAAAGGAGCAAGAACACAAAAATGGAGTAAAGTGAAAGATCCATTAAAAACACAATAAAATCTTAAACATCCAAACTACAAATCATACATAAGAAAGTAAAGAGTTTCAAACATTCATAGTAATTAAAAAGAAAATGCAAGAGAATAATTATAAATTACCCTAGTATAAGGTTCTTCAAGTCTTGAAAGGAAAAAGAGTAAATGCTCCACAAAGTACGTAAAGCATCTCCACACTAGAAACTAAGATAATTAAGTACTAAGTTAAAGTTCTAGAAGCTAAGATAAGCAAACTAAGGATTTAAACTAACTAGTGGTTGTTTATGCTTGAAGGTGAAAAGGGGTGGAAAGAGAATAAGGCTTCTAAAACCTAAAGGGTCCAAGAACTTTTTTTTTTGCACATGGGAATGTGGTTTATATAGGTGAAAGTGGGTGCAAAATGGTAAGTTTGCCAAAAATGACCGAAAAATGGCCTTTTTTGTCAGTTGATCATCGATCGATGGTGTCTCGGTTGTCGGTTGGCAGTCAATCAACGCTGCTAGTCAATGGTAGAAAAAGGGCATACATTGATTGCCTATCAATTAACAGTGGCGGGTGACTCTCAGCTAGTCGGTCGATGCGGGCAAGAAAGGCGCATCAATGCGTCGTGGGTTGACGGTTGTGCTTTGTGTATTAGAGTCATGTTTTTGTCAAATCGAGCCGATTGTGATCCTCAGAAATGCACTTGGACCCGCTCGACTATCCTAAAACCAATAAAAATAACATAACATAAAAATCTAAAATAATATGAGAAAAAATATAAATAATACTAAAAAGATGACAAAAGCTACAAAAACACACAAAAAAAAAAGACAAAATGAGATAAAACATGACTCAAACCTGACTAGAGCACACAAAAGAAGACATAATAAAACACAAGAGACACATGCAATTATGTACAAATCAGCTGCCTCTAACGAGAAATGGTAGTTTTCTGTTCAAGATTTTCAGAAGTGAAACATTTATGCATTTTGGTAAAAATATCAATCTTTTTCATTTGCTCTGACCATTCATTTAAAAGCTCCTCATAGGCATATCCGAGTTTGGTATCAACAAATTTACCGTTATCATGCTCCTTAAAGTCTGAGTTAGACTTTCCAATGACATTTCGACACACAAAAGAGTGATTTAGAGAAGTCGGACTTGAATGTGACTACTAATATGAATGGAGATGTGAAGACATTCACGATCACGCCTTCACTCACATTGAAGAGATATTTCTCTAATACAGCAAGGAAGGAACGATCCTCAGTTCTAGGTTCAAATTCATCCTCGGACTCATCTTCACTCGAGGTAACATTAAAATTATTATCAGCTAATGTGTTAACACATTTGTAAGCAAAGTGAACAAACACATAACATGCACAACACTTAATTTATTCAAGAGTTTTAAAGTCAAGAAAAACTCTCTTGAGTTTTCAAAGATTATACTTTTTGAAGAAATTTTAACGCGGGTTCGGGAATTGATTTTGACGATGAGATTGACAAGTTTTTCAAAACATTTTTTAATAAGAGAAGTATATTCACCTAAGTCAGATTCGTCAAGATCAGAAGAGATTTCAATCATCTCATTATGTATAACAATGCCAGACTGAGAAGTATTTGCTTGAAAGGCAACATTCCTCCCTTTATTTTGAGAAGATCGATTTAGAAAATTCAACTCAAAGGAATGAATGATTCCAATAAGTTCATCAAGGACAAGTGTTGATTGATCATAAGTTTACTCAATAGAAGAGACTTTGATGTCAAAACGAATGGGAAGAGATCTTAACATCTTGCTAACCAACGTAGCATTTGATATTGTCTCACCGAGGGATTGTGAATCATTAGTGATTTCACATAATCTTCCACTATATACAGAGATAGTTCCATCCTCTTCCATACACAAATTCTCAAACCTAGTAGTTATCATATGAAGCTCTGTCAGTGTAATGCTCACGAACCCCCCACAATGGAGTTGTAGGGCATTTCATGCTTCTTTGGCAGTACCAAAAACTTGAAACAATGCAAAGCATATCCGAATCTATTGCACAAAAGATTGAAAAAAAAGAGTTTTAGAATTCATACTACTATCAAGACGGACATTTTCTATACAAAGCATCTCATCTTGTGGCCTAAACGCACCATCCGCATCAACAAACTATGGAGGTGTCCGATTTTTAAAAGTCATGCACCATGACCTTTCATAAATCAAATTGATGTAGACACGCATATTGACTTTCCAAGTACCATAATTAGACTCATCAAGGATCGGGGGAAGAATACCATACACAACTGATTGTGAATCTATAAGTTTTCAAAAGAAGATCGATGTTTAGTGAAATCAAATGCCGACTTTGATGCCACATGAAAGAATTGCATACCTTGAATTCACAATTTTTAAAAAATAAAATATGTCTGTGTTGTGAAGAGTGTAAATAAAAAGGGGAAGTTTTAAAACGTAACGTATTGGTATTTTGGCTATAAGAATAATGTTTATTCTTATAGTCGAGCCAATACAGCAAAAACCTTTACTAATTAAAACTTGCATTTTAACGATTACAAAGAGTAGTAATCTACTAAGTAATGATAAACTAAAAACTCTTAAAGAGTATATATGATCTGAATCAGTATGGCTCCTCCAGACTAAGATTCAAAATTACAAGATTGGATCTTAATGAAAACTAAATAATAATGGAAGAAAACAATTCAAACTGCAGGATGTGATCGTAGATGCCGAAAGTATCCATAGCCGCAACTGCCAGTTCTGAAAATTTGCAGCTTCAATAAAAAGTGCTCTGAACTTTTCTTACTTTGACTTCCCTCTCTAAATGTGTGTCTTGGTTGTGAGAAATCCCTCAACTTTATATAGGCACACCTTACTTGTAAAAGAGACCTACCAAATAAGGGTAAAAAAATATACATAATATATTACAAGTAAATATCATTAATAAGGAAAGAAGATCAAATCTTAGAGTCCTAAATATTATTAATTAGCCATATATAAATCCTAGAGAGAGAGAGAGAACTAAGATCTAATCTAATACTAAATAATATACACAAATTAAAAAATATGATAAATATCAAATCATTCATAAACAAATAAATATTGGGAAGTCCTTACACAAAATAAAATTTAAGAGAAATATTTTCATCCCTTATACGTATCTCATATATATAGGACTCGACAGACCTCATTAAAATCGCCAAAATAAATCCAGAGTGAGGGATCCCAAGAAAATTACTCCTAGCAGACTCGCAAAGATAAATATTGGGTTCTACATATATGCCTGTGATTCAAAAAGTCTCACCTAGTATAGAGATATCAACGTCAATAAAGTGTTCGAAATAACAATGAAGAGAAAGAGAAATATCCTTTTTCCAAAGAAGGGCTAACCCTTCCAATCTACTAGCAGTTGGAATAGAAAATACAAAATAACTAAACTTTTGTTTCACCTTTTCCACTAGCCCGGTATTGCATTTGGTTTCGGATAAGAAGACGAGGTGGGGTGACTTCGAGTGAAAGAGGTCACCCAACTCCTAAACTGTTCAAGGGTTCCCAAGCCCCCAATAGTTTCATCCGTAAAGACTCATTGTGCCCGGCGAGCTTGGTCCACCCGACCAATACCCGCCTATAGTAGTTTTGAAGATTAAACATCACAACTTAGCTATGTGGAATGGTTTGAAGCTATTATGAGACGATTAATTATTCAAATCACTATTGGTGATCACTGAAGTCTTAAAAATCGCTTATGGAGAATAAGCACACATATCATATTGTAATACTAGCTGGCAAAGCAGTCGTATACAAGCATGATCCAATGACATGTCACAGATACACATTAAGCTTCAACATCTAACATTTAGCGACCTGCAGTCCGATTTGCAGCAGCGATGAACCACGTTTTACGTTTAATTAGTTAACAATGTTGGTATTTGAAATTAATCATGCATCGCTAATGTCATTATTTCTTGAGTGGCAAAAACTCATAAACTTTTTGGTAAAAATAAAAAAGAAGAAGAAGAAGAAGAAGTGGGTCTTGGCTTAATTCCATTTTGATTTGATGTTGACAACACAAGAGAATTAATTGAATCCAATCAATGATAAGAAAGTATTCGTTCATTAATACACACTATCATCTTAATCATTCTTTCTAATATCTCCTAAATAAATACAAGTAGAAATGTCAGCTTAAGAAAACTCGTCTACCATGTGTAATTTTTTAGTTATTTATACTGATTTGTCAAACTTTACTTTTAAGGATGGCCACTAAATTGATGGGCCAACCTGTTTTGTGTCAATATTTTTTTTTTAAAATTACTATTATACTATTTTATTCTCATAATTACTCTTGCCCCTTTATAAATCAAAACTACCCCATAATATTCTTATATATATATATATATATATATATATATATATATATATATATAATTCTAAATAACTTTTTATTAAATTAAAGATTCAAACAAAATGAAAACCAAAATATAATCTATTATAATATAATACTAAATAATTCTTAAAACTTGAAATCAGGAAAAACATATAATAAACAATTTCTTAAAACTATATAATTACTTAATAAATCTAAAAACTCAAGAATGAGAATAGTTAATAAGTCATGAAAATATTATAAAGCAAGTTAAAATAATATTTAATTATGAATAACTATTTAACATATTTATAATGAAAAAATAGAAATATTATAAAATATATTTTTAGATTTTTAAATAATATAAATAAAGTACATAAAATTAATAATTTAAAGAAATTACAATATAACCTTAATATTTACTTAAATTACTTTGTAAGTATTCTAAACATGTAAATAAATCTCATTTGGCATGGGATACATACGCATGTGCATGATACGACACATCTCATGTTCAATAGTGGGAAACCGATAAAATATGTTAAGATGATAATGATATTAGTTCAAAACATTGGTATGATATTAATATTATGATTTAAAAACACAAAATAATTAGCATTTTAATTATTAAAATATTTATATTGTTACGGGGCACCATTATGTTACGATACAAGTTAAAAATACGACATTCATATTCTTTTTGAATTAACTGTGCTTCTATATATTTTTATTTTTGTAACTATCATTTTATAATTTTGTATAACTTACGAGCTGGCTTTATGTTAAATATATATATTAAAGAGTTAGAAATGGTTGCAAATTATTTTGTGCGACGAGAACTATATCGTTTGTATCAATAAATACACATTTATAAAGATGCTAATTCATTTCTCAAAATTCGTGTAACACGCGTTGTTAAACTAGTTAAATTAAAACATAAGTATGTGGTTCAAATTAATAACTCGTACGCCCTTGGCTTGGAGATGGCGTGAAGATGGCATGAAGAGGCGTCCTTGGGTGCAAGGGAGCTTGGATGGCTCAAGGATGGCGCTGGGATGGCCAAGGGAGGGCTGGCCATCTCACATGGCTTAAGGATGGCGCTGGGAGGGCCAAGGGAGGGCTGGCTGTCTCACATGGCTCAAGGATGGCGCGAAACGCCCTTGGCTTGGAGATGGCGTGAAGATGGCATGAAGAGGCGTCCTTGGGTGCAAGGGAGCTTGGATGGCTCAAGGATGGCGCTGGGATGGCCAAGGGAGGGCTGGCCATCTCACATGGCTTAAGGATGGCGCTGGGAGGGCCAAGGGAGGGCTGGCCGTCTCACATGGCTCAAGGATGGCGCTGGGATGGACAAGGGAGGGCTGGCCGTCTCACATGGCTCAAGGATGGCGCTGGGATGGCCAAGGGAGGGCTGGCCGTCTCACATGGCTCAAGGATGGCGCTGGGATGGCTAGGAGATGGCCACCATTCCAGAATGTTTGCCTCTTGTAGCTCCTTTTTGGCCTCCTTGCCTTAGTTGAATTCACATCATCAAACCACCTATTAAATAAGACTTTTCAACATAAAAATCCAAGAATTTCACCAACCTTAAATCAATTAAAACCATTTAACCCAATTAAACATAAAATTAAAAGAAGAACACAAAACCCTAAAATAAGAATAATAACCTAGAAAATAAAGCTAAACGACTCAAGAACCACTAAAAAATAATATAAACTCTAATTAAGAACACTAGAAAAACACAACAATTACATGCAAAACAACTACCCCACACTTATCGGTTTGTTCGTCCTCGAACAACGAAAAGAATCGAGAGTGTACATGAAATGAACATTATGTAAAACGAAAAATTCTTATGCTTAATCTTATTTAATATGATGGAAGTATCAACATAAACTCGCTATCGTCAAGCATTGCTCGTATTACTCTTTCTCAAATGCAAGCCAAATCGATGACTTCCTCACAAATGGAATTTTCAAGGGTGTTCACTCAATACGCTCAAGTATTTGATATGGGACGTGTGTACGCTCGAGTCGGTCAATACATGCACCTTGTCAAGATTTCACAAATCGTTTGGAGCTCGGACCGCCAAACGACTCATAATCCTCGAGATCTTTAGCGGTTAAAGGGGGAACTCGGGGAACACCAAACGAGCCGGTGTCCTCCAATTAGGAATTGAAAGGGCAATGGTCGAGAAGATGATCACTCGTTCCACACCATCCACATCCCAAAAAAGGTCGGTTAAAATCTCCCATAGTACGGATGGGGGGGGGGGGGGGGGGGGGGCATCAGAGATCAAACGTCCAAAGTAGTCATAATCATCGAGAGAACGAGAATCGCCATACGGGCCGGAAGCCGGTGCTTGCGCATTTGGATAGAAAGTTGGAGTTCCATAACCATTCACGCTCGAGAAACTATCAAACCCGACATGGTTTGCACCATGCCCTCCCATGCCGGGTTGCCCATATACATATCCACCATTGGCAACGTGGTTTGCACCATGCCCTCCCACGTTGCCAAGGCCATTATACATCGTTCCAATCCCGACATGGTTTGCACCATGCCCTCCCATGTCGGGAATATATCCACCATAGCTATATGTACCTATCATACTTAACAAAAACGTCAAATAACAAAGCAAGCTAAAAACGCAATGAAACTACAACCAAATCGAAAGCCTTAACCAAGCCGAGTCGCAACGGCGCCATTTTGTTTGAAGAGTTTTAGTGGTGTGAAATAAATCAACGGGTTCATGGCTTGGTATTATCGGAAATCGATTCGATTGAAAGATTCAATGTGTTTCAAGCTTGGAAAATAAAATAAAAATAAAAATAAAAATAAAGCAATTAAAATAGCTTAACTATCCTAGGAATCGAAATAGCAAGTTGGTAGGATGCCTCGGTCGTATGCCTTAAATGAAAATGCAAGCAAGTAATGAAAATAAGCAAGAAAATGCAATGTTTCACCAAGTACAAGCATGCAAGCACAAGGTACAACTATGCATAAAATCCTAAATAATGCAAATTAGCAAAAATTGAAAGTGTGAATGAAAAGAGCAATAGAAATTAACAAGAAAGTTCAAAACTTTAAAAAAAATAACAAGCAACAAAGAGTAGATCTAGGATTTAAGCATGAAACAAAGCATGAAAATAAAATCAAAATAAAGCATAGGAAAAACTTAAAATCAAGTCGATCAAGGACCCGATCTATAGCCTAGGTGTGTCACTCAACTAGAATCCATAGTCAATTCATATGTTTCATCATGAAATCAAGTAGCTAAGAGAAAAAGCATAACATGAAGAACAAAGCATGGAAATGAAGAACAAGCATGGAATTAAAGCATAAAACATGAAATTGAAAGGAAACTTACTTGAATTTAAGGAAAGAGTAGCAAGATTGAATTAGATTGCATCAAAAGTAACAATTCAAAGGAGTATTTGGATTCTTCTTAGGCTTACAAACCCAAGGAGGTTCTTGAAATTAAATCTAAAACTAGAAAAGAAATTACATCAAAACTTGAAATTGAATCTAAAACCTAAGAGAGAGAAATTAGATCTTAAAAACTAGAGAGAGGATTTTTAATCCCCAAACCCATGCTTGGGTTGGGAGAAAATGAGAGAGGTTCTACAAAAATGAGTGTTGTCCCCTATTTATATTACATTTAATTGGGTTTAAATGGGTCAATTTGGGCTTTAAAGGCTTAATTTCCCAGGTTTGACCAAGTTTGACCCGAAAATAGGCTCCCTAACCACTTGGCTAGCCCTTTTGGCTTGGTTGGTTGGTCTTGGGTGAGCTTGTCTTGGTTTTGGACATTTGGAGATGGCCTTGGGCGTCCTTGGGGGATTAGCAAGGCATGGCATGAAGATGGCATGGAGATGGCAAGGAGAAACGCCCTTGGCTTGGAGATGGCGAGAAGATGGCATGAAGAGGCGTCCTTGGGTGCAAGGGAGCTTGGATGGCTCAAGGATGGCGCTGGGATGGCCAAGGGAGGGCTGGCCGTCTCACATGGCTTAAGGATGGCGCTGGGAGGGCCAAGGGAGGGCTGGCCGTCTCACATGGCTCAAGGATGGCGCTGGGATGGACAAGGGAGGGCTGGCCGTCTCACATGGCTCAAGGATGGCGCTGGGATGGCCAAGGGAGGGCTGGCCGTCTCACATGGCTCAAGGATGGCGCTGGGATGGACAAGGGAGGGCTGGCCGTCTCACATGGCTCAAGGATGGCGCTGGTATGGCCAAGGGAGGGCTGACCGTCTCACATAGCTCAAGGATGGCGCTGGGATGGCTAGGAGATGGCCACCATTCCAGAATGTTTGCCTCTTGTAGCTCCTTTTTGGCCTCCATGCCTTAGTTGAATTCACATCATCAAACCACCTATTAAATAAGACTTTTCAACATAATAACCCAAGAATTTCACCAACCTTAAATCAATTAAAACCATTTAACCCAATTAAATATAAAATCAAAAGAAGAACACAAAACCCTAAAATAAGAAAAATAACCTAAAAAACAAAGCTAAACGACTCAAGAATTATGTAATTGTTGATGATGAACTTTCATTAGCCCAAAATTCACATAAATTCTACCACTCTGAAGTACAGTGTGAAATGAGGGTGTGGATATGTGATCAGAAGAATAAGTAGTATGTGAGTGGTCTGAGGGATGATGTGTCTGAATTGGTGTATCATGGTTATGATCAGTATGATGAGGTGATGTGTGAGGTTGAAGTTTGTGATAGAAAGGTGGTTTTATTTTCATTGACAAGTGGCAAATGAGGAATGGAGATGGAGGTGAGTGTAGGAGTGCTAACAGAATTATTTATGAACTAGACTCTTTACAAAAAGGAAACGATTTTCATTAAACATGATGTGTCTGGTGATTAGAAGTTTATTGTTTGGGGGAAGGACTTTATAGCTTTTGTGGGAACATCTATAGCCAAGGAAGGTACCAGTTGTGCTTCTATACTGAAGTTTATTGGAATTGTAGGGCCTCATATAGGGAAAACACTTACAACCAAACACTCTAATATGGTTATAGTCAGGTTTTGATTTAGTGAGGGTTTCATGAGGGCTCATGTAGTTGAGTAGTTTAGATGGGATTCTGTTTATCAGATTCACAACAAATGTAAATGTTGAATCCCAATGTCTTTGAGGAATATGAGTAGTGGCTAATAGACCAACTTCTATGATGTGCATATGTTTCCTTTCGGCTTATCCATTCTGTTTTGGTGTGTATGGACAGGACATTCTGTGTCTTATCCCATGATCAAGGAAGAATTGGAAAGAGCTATAAATTCTCCACCACCATCACTTTGCACAAATTTTATTTGTTTGTTATATTGAGTTTCAACAAGATTGTGAAAATGGATAAATGCTTTGTAAGTGTTAGACTTTTGTTTTAAAAGTTATATCCAAGTGTATCTAGAGGTGTGATAAATGAGACTAACATAGTAACTGAAACCTCCAAATGATTTTGTGGGTGCAGGCCCCCACAGATCAGTATGTATCAAGTCAAATAATTCATAACAAGAATCAGATTAGGTAAAAGAAAGCTTATGAGCTTTTGATTGCAGACAATGAACACACAATGATTGTTTTACATTAAAAGAAAATGGTATATTACAATGGGTGAGAGCTCTTTTAACAACATCAAAAGAAGGATGGCCTAATCTAGAGTGCCACAGTTCCAAATTGAGCTTATTCTTAACTTCTAGAGAGCTAACAACTAGAGGGCCTTTATTCATGAGTCTCTATGGTTGATGGGGTCTTAGCTTAGAATTGAAAAGGTTGAAGCTGCATAAGCCATTCTTAATAGTCCCTTGTAGAAGCACCACTCTTGTTGCTTAATCCTTCACAAGGCAAACATTGGGATGAAATTCAAAGAAAACTTGATTATCCTTGGGAAATTGACTAACACTAATAAGGTTTTTGGTTATATGAGGTACATGGAGTAAATTTCTGAGTATGAATGAGTGAGTCATGTGACCTTCAGAGGATTGAACAGCGGAATTTCCATAATGAGACATATTCAAACTTATGCTATTATCAATATGCATTTTGTCTGCTCCTTGATACTCTGCTGCAATGTTGAGGTTTCCTAGGTCATAAGTGACATGGCTTGTAGCTCCAGATTCTGGATACCAATTAAAATCCAAGGAGGACTGTGATTCACTGCTTGTGATATTGGCTACATTCACATTGTAATTGCTAGTTGAATCTTGAGTGTAGCTTGAACCATAAAAGTTGCTATTGTTGTTCCTGTTGGCTGGAGTGAAAGTAAGATCAATCCTGTTGAAATATTTCTCTGAAGTGTGGTTATTATAGTGGCACGTCTGGCATCTTGCTCTTGAGTTATCATAACCTCTTCCTCTTCCTCTGGAATTACCTCTGCCTCTTCCTCCTCTATTACCTTGATTTTGAGGGGTGTTTCTTCCTCATCCTCTGAAATTACCTCTACCTCCTTGTCCTTGAGTGGTGATAATGACAGAGAAAGATCCATTTTCATTCATATTGTTTTTGTAATGTGGATCTATACCTTCTATTCTTGTTTCTAACTCAATAGGATAGAATATGCTTCCATAAGGGTGCAAGTGGCATTTTTGTGGAAAGAGATACATGAACTGGATTATAATCTTGAGGAAGGCCAGAGAGTACATACAGTAAATGATGTCGTTCACTCACTCTTTCTCCTACAGAACTAAGCAAATCACAACAAGTTTTGATCTTGTTCAGGTACTCTCTCATAGGCATATTTACTTTCTTGATGGATTGAAATTGCAGCCTGAATTGCAAGATCTTTGCATCATTCTGACTAGCAAATGTTCTTTCTAGGCACTACCAGATTTCTTGAGATGTGGTCAAACCAACAGTGGTGATAAGTATGCTTTCAGATAATGATGAGAAGATCCAAGAAGCAAGAAGTTGATCTTGCCTGCTCCATAATGAATATGAAGCATTGGGTCTTGTAGAGTCGGCAGATGTGCCATGTATAAAAGGATCTGGAGGGGTGATAGAACCATTAATGTAATGCTCTAATCCGTACTCTCTAATAGCAAGAATTTGCTATTTCCAGATGAGATGATTTGATTAATTTAGTTTAACACTAATTAGCTGAGACTGGAAAGAAATAAGTTGGGATTGAACTTGTGTGGCTATGTTTAAAATAGCAGCATGTGGCTGATCTGTTGTGTAGTCATCCATGTTTTGAAAACAGAAATAAAGGGAAAGGGTACGATTCAGAGCCTATAGCTCTGATACCATATTAAGAAACAAATGTAAAGTTGATAATCTGCAAAAGCTGATAATGAGATTGACATGTTCTTGGATCATTTGTTTGTTCATTCAATGCTTGAAAATACAACACACACAACCACTTTAAATAGGGCGACACAATGCAAGCAACCTCGGATGACCTAGACACGTGCCTAGCTATAATAGGGTGTACGTAACCCTAGATAACTGGAGGGAGGTGAGTAAACGGCACAACATGACAGCTAATAAGACACTCTAATGGTTCTAAGAGCAATGTTCTGCTGCTGTGATGTGCATGGGATTGCATGGAACTGCATGATCATTTTTCTTTTCATTTACCAACATAAATATTATATGTATTTACATAAAATCTTTGATTTTGTTAATAAACATTTACCGACAATACATTTACACATAGTTTACAACATTTTCTTACGTCATCGATAATTTTAATTTTTCTGTAGGTAATTTGATAAAAAAAAATTTAATCAATAGTAAGTCACCATAGAGATGCTCAAATTGCCCCCAAATTCTGATTTGAACTATTTTCCCCTGAACTTGCACACGTGGGTTATTTATCCCCTAATCTTGCACATTTTGGTAAAGTTCCCCCCTAAACTTTCCATTTTAGACACTAAACTTGGTTGAAAGATAAATTTTCACCTTTGAACTTGATTAAAATGTGATTTCAACCTCTCTCTCTCTCATGATCTTACACATAACGTTATATATATACACATTACCCATGCTGATAAAGAGTGAGTTGGTCTAGAAGACGGGTCGAGGTTGAAAAAATGTAGACTTGGTGAAAATAGAAGAAAGAATGATAATTTTTGTCATCGTACAACCACAAACTGAGTTATCAATTTTACACGTTGATCGCATTGCAAGAGTATTGGCAGGAGAACAAGAGAGAGAGAGAAAGAGTTAAGAGGTCAAATTATTCTGAAACTCTTACTATGCGACCAACAAGTAATGTGTATAACATAAATTACAATTATACAACTACAAAAATGATTTAAAAAACAAAAGAAAACCTTTTTCTTTTCATCAAGTTAACATTGTTTCGATCTCAGTCCGTTGTCTAAACCAAAACCTCACTCTTTATAAGTATATTTATATAACGTGGTGTTTAAACACGACAAAATAGATGTCAAAAATTATGTTGAATCAAGTTCATGGATAAAAAAAAATTGTCTTTGAACACAGTTTAGAGAACAAAATAGTTCAAATCAAAATTTACGGGGCAAACGGACTAAAATGTACAAGTTCAGATGATAAATTGGCCTATATGTGTAAGATAATGGGACAAAATAATTCAAATTAAAACTTGGAAACAAATTGACCAAGATGTGTAAGTTTGTTCGGTCATGTACGTGTAGTGCATAAATTTAACAACACCCTAATCCATACTCTATGTTGTTTGTGTCTTAACTCACGACGGATTAAAGTAACATGATTATCAAATATCACTACCAATTAACGTTCTTATCATTGATATAATAAAATTACTTTTAGTCAAACTCAGAATCAATTCATAAGTTTCGCATATATACCTAGCTACATATTTTAGGAGAAGTGTATGCTATCGATTCTTTTCTTTTATTTNTTTTCAAGTAAAATAATACCGGCTACTTCTAATTTATCATCAATATATTTTAAAATTCATACAAAATGTACGTTTGGTTCTTTAACATTGGCCCATGACCCTCCTCCGCCAATCATTTCTTGAGTTGACTTGGCAAGAAAAGGAATCATTTTCATTTTAGTGCAGCATCTTGCTAGAGACGGTATGGTTAAACTTCTGATTTATTAATTCTTATTTAATAAAAATAACTCGTAATTATGATAGCACCATTTCCATATTTGTTTCGTACATTTATTTATTTGTCTCTATTTAATCCAACTTGATATCAACAATTAATATCAATAATTAATGAATCATTAATGCTAAAAGAAATGGTATAATTTAAATATATATATATATATAAATTTAACTTTTCGATTATACTAATTACTTTTTCTAATATTTTTGAAAGTACTATAATTTTTAGACAATGAAGTATAATTTGTACTTTGAACTCTAGAAACCAGGAAAAATCATAAACCCATAGAGATTGTTTGGACTAGGTTTTATTGGAATTCTGAATTTTGGTATTCAAAATCTTGAGTATTCAAAATTATGTAAATAGTAAGAATCTGTGTTTGTTAGAATTCAAAATACTTTACTTTTTACTGTACATGTCAAATCATGTTTGAAAACTGGATGATAATGTATTTTTATATTATATTTCATGTCAAATCATGTCTGAAATGTGGATGATAATGTATTATTATATTATATTTAATAATATTTAATTTTTTTAAATATAATGATAAATTAATAAAAGAGATCAGTGTGGGGTTAGGTGTAAAAAATTATTGGGGGTGGGTTGAAAATTTGAGTCGTATAACAAACGAGAATTGAGATTTAGAATCTCAATTCTAGTATTCGCAGTCGTGGAACAAACGAAAATTAGGATTTAGAAATTCAAGACACTCATTAATTCTACTATTCTTTTATTACAAATGCTGCGGAATTCCAATATTAGTCCTATAATTTTGAAGTTGCGACTTTAGTTATGTATGTCTAAGTTAATTTTCGTCTTTTTTTAGTTTAGTGAGTTTTTGATTTGTGCAATTATGGTCCTATTAGTTTTAATTTGATACAAATTCGATCTTGCAAAGCTATTTCTATTTCAATATAGAATCTCCCTTATTTTCAAAATGGCTTTTGTAGCTAATTAAAGGACTAAATTTATCATTATTGGCGGATGGGCAAAGCTGTCACAAGACCAAAATCAGAATTTCAAGAATTACATGACTTGTACTGTAACACCCATATAGTTACATTTTGCAATTTTCCCTCATTTATGTTTGAGTCGATTTCTGTATAAATGATATTCCACTCCACTCCCCCATTTTAAATCATGACATGCTATGTGATTGCCACCACCAATACAGCATGTCGAATGCAACACAAAATAGTATTTTGCAATATTGCAACCAAATTAAAAATGTGACCTAATTTACTCGAGCATATAAAACTAAAATAAGCAAATAGATAAGGGTAGAGGAATATGAGTGGTAATGCTTTTTAGGGAGACAAGGAGCATCCAGGCTTTTGTTTGCCTTCCTCGGTATGTGGCAAAGCAATGAAGTCTGAGATTTTGATTTTTGCAATGGTCTCACACAATCTATTCGCATTATATCACCCATCCAATCACTTTGCTACCAAATTTAATGCCGTACAATACTAGCAATATTATGTTTCTTATTTTAATTTTCTGGCTGGTGCATGGTCACTTTTATAAAGATAGTGATCGTTAATAAAAGAAAAATAAAATAAAATTATTTATTAATCTTATGGTTGTCCCTTTATTTTGGAAATATCTCGTGTAAGAGAAGATAACGAGAAACAAACAAGTTTGGGGTGATCGATCGGATGCGAGTTAGCAATGAAATAATTGTAAACATTTACGTAGTTGGTCGATTTCCCAACAAGTACATTCACAATGTTCTCATTTCGATTTGGTGTTAGAAATCTTTGTGAGTGTGATTTGGATTATTTTAAGTAATTGTCGACTTCTTGTGCTTAAACCATACTCACTTTTCTCATATTTATCAGTCATAATTGACCATTTCATGTAAATTAAAAATAGTATTGTACTTATAGATATTAAATGATCATAATATCATTTTATTTTAAAAAAATAAAAGTATGAAATAATAAAAAGAGGTAGAATTAGTAAAATAATATTTAATTATTGTTGGAAAAGTAAAAAAGTTACATTAATTTTTTTGAAAATGTATATGTGATAGATAGAATGAAACAAATATTTTAAACTGTGACAGACAGAACATGGCGAAGAGAGTAATAAGTGAAGAGAAAACAAACAAACAAACAAACAAAATTGAACTCAACTGAGACGGTGGATTCTAATTTATTGGAATTAAAGTCATTTTATTGATATTTTAATTGGAAGACTAAGTCGTTCCTGCAGAAGTCATAGCACCGTGCCACCATCTGAGGTGACATGGTGTGTTTTACCGAGCAGGCGAGAGTTTACCTTGCCGACCAACATGGCGGGGCTCAGCACGATGGGCCCCACTTGCTCAATAAAACACATTATGTCAGCTCGGATGATGGCACGGTGATATGACGCTCATGTCTTCCTAGACATTTAAAACCTAAACATAGCTTTTATATAAATTTGAACTTAAGTTAATATACTAAAATAGTGTAACCAAGATTGAACACAAATACTCCTAAAATTTAGTACGGCTCCAAGGGTAGTTACATAAGTGATTATCAATGTTGGTCGTAAATGATGTGTTTTATTTTTGTTTCTCTTGAAAGTGCAATGAGACGACCCTAACATTATTCTTTTTTACTTTTCTTTTTGATTAGGGTATGTAACAATTTTGTATAAGAACATCAAAGAGAAACTTTAATGGAGGGAGGGCTGATAAGAGTGAGAGGAGGAGGAAATGAGAGGGGTTATGGAGCCTTAAAATATTAAAAATAAAAAAGAATACGGATGGGGGATGATGGGCACACTTGACCGTCCATCGTCTAATGGGAAGGGTGCGTGCAAAGCACACGCCTGGGGGAGAGAAGCGGCAAGTGGCAAGCCTGCCACAATGTTTCTTTATTTTCTTTCTTTCTTTCTTTTTTTTTTTTTTTGAATTCTGCCAACACACGCGCACACACAACATTATACATATTAATAGATACATAGAAAGATAATTGAAATGTAAAAAATAATAAATGAAAGTAATGAGAAATCTGTAGAACTATAAAAAGTAAGTTTGGAAGTAAGAAAGGTTTGGATTATGTGCCACATTGAGAATTGAAAAGGGTTCACCTCTCTCTTTTTCAATTTCTACTGTGTCACATCACTCAAACTCTCACCCCTCCTCTTTTATCTCAATTATTAGTACCAATCTTATTTTTATGTGTCTCATATATTTGCCATTTATTATCATTTAGATTTTTAGATTTTAATGCTATTTCTATCCATCTATTAAATACATTTAATCATTTTAAGATATGTATGTATGTATGTATGTATGTATGTATGAATTCTTGGTTTTTTTGGATGATGTGGACACTTTTTATAAATAATAAAATTTTGAATACATATTTTTTTTTTTGTGATATTTTAAAATTTTCTTTCTAATTATAAAATCTTATTTTATTTAATCTAAATTCTATTTTTTAATTATGGTGTGTGTAAAGTGTAAACAGACAAAAAAAGAAAATGAAGAAAAATGTGTCAATTCATTAGCTGGCTTTTGAAAATGGTACTACAAAAAAATATAGCAATGCTGACGGGCAGAAAAATCGTGAGCATATGCTGACGGGATAATTTTGCTGACGGCTTGCTGGCGGACGAAGGTCGTCAGGGAGTATCCCGTCAGCAAGCCGTCAGTATTTTGACTAGTCGACGAGTTTGCTGACGGGCTGCGTTGTTGACGGGTCGACTCCCGTCAGCGTAATTTAAAAAAGAAAGCATGTTGATGGGTACCTGCCCGTCAATATTATTAAAAAGATAAAAAAAAATATATGCTGATGGGCCCGAGCCCGTCAGCACACACACACACACACCGGTTCCGAGATGCTAAGGGCCGCCGAGGTAAGCCGTTGTTCCTTCGCCGTTCGGTAGCCCCAGCCCGTCGCTGTTCACTCGCCAAAGTCGCCGCCATTCCTACAAGGTTTTTTTAAAAAAAAAAAAGGTTATTATGGTTTTATTATTCAGCTAACTTGTTAGAGTTCTGATGAGTTAGTTGAATGTAATCATAAGATATGAATATATCAATAAACCTAGAGAACTAGGAACAAAAACCACTACTAATCATAACAAGTCAAACAAAATAACCAATATATCCATGTTTCCATATCACCCCAACTTTTCAACACCAAAAAAAAATTCAGGGAGAAATTCATGAAATTGTTATGATCAGATTTTCAATCATGTGCCAAATACTAGAGTTGTTATTAAATTTAATTTTTCATATTTATGAATCTCTAATTAATAACTATTCATTCGAAGCTCGGGTAACTGATCAAGCGCCAAAAACAGGGCACGATATGATTGTAACAATAAGTTTAGAGATCAATGATTTGACTCACGAGAAAATTAGATGTTTTTAAGATGATCGAGGAATTGACTGAGGCTAATAAAATTCTCGATGAGTTGAAACTGAAAAAAAACGAATCTGATAAGTTAGCTGAAGTGTACAAAGTTGGGTTTGAGAATTTAGTAAACGACGTGCGCAAGCCAACTACTCACAACAATATCCACCAAACGCAAATAGTTTGTCGGATGTTTACCGACGGACATGGAAGCCGTCTGTAAAATCAAACTATTATTATTTTATTTATTTAACTAATTACCGACGGGCTGAAAGTCCATCGGTAAACTCAAAAAAAAATTGGAAACCCGACGGCAGCTTACAAAGGAGGGTCTTGCACTACAATTGGTCATGCACGTCCGCTTGTAAGTAAAATTGAAATATATTTGTAAATTTACAGATATGCCCTTTACTTTAATTTACAGATTCTAAAACTGGCAGCGTATATTAGCACATCAAAAGTTGTTGTGTTTTTTGCACAACACCCATATAAAACTCTTCGTAAAATTAAACTGGAAATGATTTGAAACACGTGGATCATGGCCATTAACCACACATGTATAAGACACTTTTACTTTACCCCACACATGCAAATTACATTTTCTATTTACGGGACTTCCTGCATACCTGGTTCAGTTGTGCTTAAATTTTAATATATTTTAGATGAGAAGTTGAGGTCGTGGGCGTTCTTCTATAGGACCATATTCGGACCGTGCTTCTCTTGGTTCATCATCATCATCTCATCGTCAGATAGATGATGAAGATGATGATAGGATGGACTTATCGGCAGCAACCCCGCCGATCATTCCAGCCACCCCATCCGAGGCCAGTACATCGAGAGGACTCATGCCACCACGTCCTAGCATGATCGAGATCTTTGTCATCCCCCCGTGGTAAGTAACTTGTAGAATTTGAAGGTTTATGGTTTTAAGAATAATTCTCAGTTTTATGATGTTGTTAGTCAATGTTTTACAACATTGCTTAGCAACATCGACCAGAGTAAAAATATAAAATATGCAGCGGAATAAATTGATAAGAACACGAGATAACAAATTCAGTTCACAAGTAAATACTTGTGAACTTGGGTGTACAAACCTGAAAACTATATTACTTTCTTGTTCACGCTCAATACACAAATATGAAGTAATATATGAAAACTAAATATCAATAAACTTGATACTAAGTACTTGTTGTCGGAATGGCAAGTTCTTATCCGTCGGTCACGCAACTTCGAAGAGCTTGTTAATCACGATTAATGGCTCCAAGTAATTCTTCGTGTTCTTCTTTTCTTGCTCGTCGTCTTGCATCTTGTTTCGTGCGTCCTTCTCACAAGAAATCCGTGCGTCAAAATCTATATCCCAAGCTTTAGGAATCCTTGTCTTAAATAGACAAACATAAATTTTTAAACTTGGTAAATACCTAAAACACAATCTAGGAAACACCTAAACACAATCTAGGAAACTAATAAAGTCTTAAACATAAACTAGGAAACACAATATATACTAAATCTAGTTTCCTAACTTATTTTGTGCCCAAGAAAGGCAAATAACAAAATAGGAATTATTGCCAAGAATTAATTCCTCAACAATCTCCCCCTTTTGCCTTTCTGGAKAAAACACTACGACGCAAACACAAATMAAAATAAAATACTAACRCCCCCTAAGTTAGAAAACTCCCCCTAAACAAAACACCCAATGTTGTTAAAATTCAAACCAACATTACAAATCAACATTGTTCAAAAACTTATCAAAACAAACTACCAAGGAACTTATTTACCTCGAAACCTCTTCGAACGACGAGGGGATGTCGAAGTTCCTTCACCACCTTCCTTCCTCTTCCTCTTCTGCATTCGCATCATTCTCCTCAGAGCCTTATCGTGAGCGCAAATTCGCTTCCTTCGCTTTTCCTGAGCAAGGCTCGCCAAGGCTTCAGCAGCAACAGCATCTTCAGCATCATCTTTATCAGCAGCAGCATCAACATCTTCTGCATCTTCTCCCCCTATGTCCGCGTCATCTTCTCCTTCTCCTCCTTTTTGACCAAAAAGGGAAAGGGCCTCCAAAAGCGAGGCACAAACGCCTGTAGCTGAGTAATCTGCAAGTCAACGGAAGCCACATGCGCACGAAGGAGTTGCGCAAAAATCTGGACCATGTTGGAATTAACCCTCCCAACATCACTAGCAACATCAGCCTGGAAAGGAGCCTGCCAAGGCAAATCAAAAACCCTAGCACCTGTAGTATGCTGGCCCCGGAATGCAAACCAATCCGCCTCACCAGTGAGGACATCATCCGGAAGAAGGGCCAATCCTTGCTTCTCCAAGAGGCTAAAAATCAAAGAGGGAAAACACAACGAGGCGGCAGACCTTGATGTGGCAAACTTAGTAACAATATCAAAAATATGTTGCCCGAAACTGATCTTAATACCCTTCCCAAGCCTGTACAAAAACTGGGCTTGAGGCCAAGTAACACACGTAGTGTTCTTGGAAGGGACCCAGTTACAAATAGCCACCTTGTGCATAATAGAATTAAAAGAAGAAAGCCTAGTACTCGGCAACTGCTCAAACTAAGAATACACCATACCACCAGAAATAAAAGAAACAACTTCATCCATATCATCCACAGTAGAATCAACCCGATGCGGTTCAGTTCCAAATAATTCATCAATTAAATCAGGGGTGAAAGAAAACACTCTACCATGCATAAAGACTTTGCCATAGTTCACAGAGCTCATATCAACAATAGACGGCAGCAAATTTGCATAGAAATCAAGAACAATATCTCTGACAAACGGCACGGCAGTAGAAATTGTGGAATAATACCTTTAAATCGGAGGTAGGCAATCAAGTTATGGCGCTCAAACAGTTCAACTGGAATCCTTCGCTCAGCAATCATGTGGCGAGTTTGATAAGTAGCAAACAACTCGACAGCCTCGGCAGTTAAAAATTCCTCGAAAAATGGCATCATATCTTCAAGCTCAGGTGTCGAAGTATCAGTACCCGTGGAGGACTGAGAGTGATTACAGGCAGCTGAAGAGGACTGAGTGGGAGTATGAGATGGAATGGGAACAGAGGCAGTGCGGGAGGACGAAACAGTCAGGGAACTACGTGATGTTGGTTAAGAGGTACCAACAGGACTAGCAACATTGTCCTTCGCAGCAGCCTTCTTTTTCTTCTTATCCTTCTTGCAAGCAGTAAGGATATCTCGCAGTGTTATATCTGGGGAGGAGTCAGGGGAATGCTCAAACAAACCTGTATCAAACTCAGGTTGAGCATCATGAACTGGAGATGAGGGGAGATCATCGGCAGGTGGTTTGGCGGAGCTGGTGACTTCGCCTATGATAAAATCTAGCACAGTATATGGAGGGGAGGAATACTCAGTCGCAGAGGACTTAGGAGAGACTTTGACCTTTGGCTGACCTGATTTCCTATCGGCCTTGCACACAAGCTGTTTTCGGCGAGTAAACTTCTTCGTCGGCAGACTCGGGGCAGAAGACGGCGGCGGCACAGACCCCTCGACCAGAGCAGCAGGCACAAAGTCTTCATCATCAGGGTAGGACATCACGGTGACATCCTCCTTGAGGTTCATATGTTCAATAGGCACTTTGCGGCGCGGGCCTGCCTTGCTTTTCGGGACTGCGGTCGGCACAACGCCGGGCGGAATGTTGCGCAGGCGCCTAGACCTCTTCAAGGTTGGGTTCCCCACGCATCCAAAAGTCTCAGCAATAAAAGCCAAGTCTGGGGGATTATCCACGTCAATTTCATTCCCGGGCTGTCCAGGGAACACTTGAGCGACTGGCGTGGCGTCGACCAGTGATAGAACAGGCACAGCTGCATGGGAATCAGGCGCCGGCGATGGTGGTGGCGATGTTGATAGTGGTGGGTTTGAAGAACTACCACCACCGATTTCCTCCCGAATATCAAGGCCACCAATCTTTGGATACGGCAACGGGACCTGTTCGCCGGAGCAACCAACGTCTTCTGGCAATTCAGGAACAGATGAGGACGGCGGCGGCGAGCTTGTCATCCTGCAATTTTTCAAAAGCACACAAGAATATCGAAAGATTTGGAGAGAGATTAGGAGTATAGAGTTTTCAATTTGCAGAAGGCTTTGGAATTGTGATCAAACGGTAAAAAAAATTCAGGGTTTTATGCCCAAAAAGTGACCGTTGTAACAGGAGAGAGAAAGTAAAAATAAAAGGAAAAAATCCCTAAAATACTTCACCGGCTGATTTTGGGCAAAACACGATTTTTGTTATTTCCTTTTTATGAAAACCCACTCCCCCTCAAATTAGGCTACATGATCACATTACCATCCCATTATCTCTTCCCACGATTTATCCTCTCCTTTTATTTTTTTTTTAAAAAAATTGCACAACTTAATCTACAAAATTGGCCGAAATACAAAGTTGAATTAATTGAACCATCAGCACAGTTGTACCTATCTTGTGCAATGCAAGTTATCACTCACCAAATCTACCTCGTTATTACCTGTCCAGCCGTCCGATTTTAACCCCACTAAAACACTTAGTTAGCTCAATTCAAAACAAAATTAAGAGATTTCAAGCAAGACAAAAACACAAGAAACAAAACGCACAGCAAGACGGCATCTTCACAAAATATGAATGTCCTAAGGAATTCCTAAAATTCATGACCTAAAAGATTATACAGAAACATATTCAGATTTCAGTGACTTGATCCAATGTTGCTTTTTATTACTAACAACATTACGAACCAACATTGCCTTAGGTGAAGTCAATGGAAACTTACCCTTTAACCCAAGTTAATGACTACGTCAAAATCTCTCAAGAAGGTGATTTTTAAAGATTGGAACATTTTGAGTTCAGATTTTCTTTATCCTTGAAGGGATTTAAATCTTTTAATCTTCAGCAATTGCTGTTAAACACCTCTTGTTTTTGGACCTGGGAGAAAGCCAGTTTCTGCGGGCAAGTCCCACAATCACCCAATTGAAGAGGTTGGTACTTTTTGCCATTACTTTTATTGCAACACAGGAACTTATTGCACTTTCAATCAAACTCAATGCATTATGATTATGTATGAAAAGAAAGATAAAAATGCATGCAAAAGTATACAGATGTTGTGACTGATGTTGATAAGAGGTGTCACAACATCACAAACCAACATTGGTTAGACAATGCACATACCGAGATCTCTTCTCAAATGAGAGAAGGTCTCGAAACCTAATACCTTCGTGAAGATGTCAGCTAGCTGATTATCAGTTCCAATATGTTCAAGGCTAACAATCTTCCTCTCAACCAAGTCTCGAATAAAGTGGTACCTTATGTCAATGTGTTTGATTCGAGAATGCTGGACTGGATTTTTGGAGATGTCAATGGCACTGGAATTGTCACACTACACCGTCAAGATACTATTGTGCAGACCGTAGTCTTCAATCATTTGGTTCATCCACAGTAATTATGTGAATGCACTTCCAGCTGCAATGTACTCGGCTTCAGCTGTAGAAAGAGAAATACAATTTTGCTTTTTGCTGTACCAAGAAATTAGGTTATTACCCAGAAAAAAAAAACATCCCCCAGTAGTACTCTTTCTATCTACTACATCTCCAGCCCAATTCGAATCAGTGTACCCTATAAGTTCATTACCAGTATCTTTTGTGTACCACACACCTAATTCAGTTGTACCAGCAATGTACCTTATAATTCTTTTAACAGCTTTCAAGTGAGACTCTTTTGGATTAGACTGATATCTAGCACATAAGCACACACTATACATAATATCAAGTCTACTTGATGTCAAATACAACAAACTACCTATCATACTTCTATACATGGTGTTATCAACACCCTTACCAACATCGTCTCTAGACAGCTTCACAGTTTTGCCCAATGGTGTTTTCTTGACAGTTTCACCCTCTAACCCAAACTTTTTGACTAAGTTCTTTGCATATTTAGTCTGAGAAAGAAAAATACCGACATCAAGCTGTTTTATTTGTAAACCAAGAAAGTATGAGAGGTTACCTTCCATGCTCATCTTGAATGTATCGGACATTCGAGTAACAAACTCCTTGACCATCTGCTCGTTAGTGGATCCAAAAATAATATCATCCATATAAATTTGGACGATTAAGATGTGATTATTAGATTTAAGAAGGAATAAAGTTTTATCAACTTCCCCTCACCTAAAGTTCAAATAAAGCAAATGTTGAGTTAGCCTTTTTCAGTTTTAAAACAAAATTAGGTTTTTGAGGATCCACAAATCCTTTAGGCTGCTCAATATACACTTCTTCACTCAAGACTCCATTTAAAAAAGCACTCTTAATGTCCATTTGATGCAATGAAATCTTCATATAACAAGCAACAAAAAGCAAAAGTCTTACCGACTCAATGCGGGCAACCGGGGCAAAAGTTTCATCAAAATCGATTCCTTCAATTTGTGTATACCCTTGTGCAACAAGTCGAGCTTTGTTCCTCACAATGTTGCCAGCCTCATCAGTCTTGTTCTTGAATATCCACTTGGTTCCCGTCACATGGGAATTTTTTGGTCTAGGAACCAAATCCCAAACATCGTTTTTGGCAAACTGATCCAGCTCCTCTTGCATTGCCCGAATCCAGAACTCATCCTTGAGCGCTTCCTCCACTCTCTTGGGCTCTATTTTAGAAAGATACAAAGACTCACGGATCTTAAATCAATTAGTAGGCAGACATACATACCTGACCATTTCCTTGAAATTAATCTGTCTTCGTCTTGTATCTCTTTCATCTAAATCACCGATAATTTGGCACATGGGGTGGTTATTCTGGATTCTGGATGGAATATCCTTCTGATGAAGATCAATGGGATCAGTTGAATCTTCTTCTTCTGAATCAGAATCTGATTCTGCGCCAGCCTGACTTGATGTTGGTATCTCAGTATCAACATTGCTATCAACATCTCCCAACTCTCTGGGTTCTGCACCTGCATCTTTATTCTCAATATCTGCACTATCAACTGAAGGAGGAGTGACAATTTCTTGAGGATTTTGATCATAAATCAGATCATTATCCTCAGTAGGCTTGACTCCACTCATTAGATCATCGAACTTGACATTCACTGACTCAAACATGCTTCGAGTTCTAAGGTTAAACAACCTATATGCATGACTATTTTGGGAATAACCCATAAAAATGCACTTATCACTCTTTGAGTCAAGTTTAGCTAGATGATTTCTATCGTTAAGCACATAGCAAATACACCCAAACACATGAAAATAACTCAAGTTTGGTTTCTTACCAATTAACAGTTCGTAGGGAGTTGCACATGAACCTGGTCTAAAATAAGCCCTATTTGTGATATGACATGCAGTGTTCATTGCTTCAGCCCAAAAACGTTTTGCTATCCCATTAGAAATGAGCATAGTTCTAGTCATCTCTGCTAGGGTTCTATTCTTACGCTCAGCAACGCCATTTTTTTGAGGGGTAATTGGAGAAGAAAATTCATGACTAATACCCTCAGAAGTGCAGTACTTTAAAAAAGATGCGTTTTCAAATTCCTTTCCGTGATCAATTCTAATCCTACCAATTTTCACATTAAACCTTACACACAACTTTTTTGCAAGTTTTTTGAAAGCCTCAAAAGTTTCAGATTTCTCTCTTAGAAACTCTACCCAAGTAAACCTAGAAAAATCATCAACAATAACGAAAACATACCTCTTACCACCAAGGCTCTCAACCTCAAGTGGTCCCATGAGATCCATGTGAAGCAATTCAAGGCAAGATGATGTAGTGAGACTTTGTTGGACCGGATGTGGCACCCTAACCTGATTTCCTTTCTGGCATGCCTCGTACACCGGAATGATCTTGGTGTTGAGCCTAGGCAGTCCACTCACAGCTTCTTCCTTGGCCAACCTATCCATCATCTTGTAGTTGACATGTCCAAGCTTTTGATGCCACAGCTCCGCATCACTCAATTGGGACAGTCTGCAAAAAGCATCACTTTGAATTTGGTAGCAATTATCTGAGGTTCTTTTACCAGTGAGAATTCACTGTCCATTCTCCTCATACACTTCACACTTTTCACGGTTGAATTTGACGCTAAATCCTCCATCGCACAATTGACTTATGCTGATCAAATTTGCAGTAAGTCCTTCTACTAGCAGTACATTTTCCAGTGTTACAACGCCAGGAACATGGAGAGTCCCTTAGCTAATGATTTGGCCATTTGTGCCTCCTCCATACTTCACTTTTCCTCCTCTAAATCTGACAATATTGGAAAGCGATTCTTCTGAGCCTGTCATATGCTTCGAACATCCACTATTAAAATACCAAGCTCCAGGTACATGAGACTTCAGGGAGGTATGGATCATATTACACTGGATGCTATTTTTCTTGACCCACACTTGTTTGAACCTGATGTTGGTATTGATGTTGGTAGCGCGTTTACCAACATGGGATTTATCAACCACACTTGTTCTTTGAAAGTGTCTTCTTTCACCAATGATCTTCCAGTAAAAGGGCCTAATGTGCCCTGGTTCTCCACAATGATGACACACGAACTGTCTTCTCTTCTTGTGGAGTTTGGAAGATTTCCGTTCTTGATTTGACACTTGCGTTGGTTGACTCGGTTTGTAACCTATTCCATGATTTGAGGACTCTAGGAAGCTAATCTCCAAGATTTCATCAAGCTTCGCCTTTCCTTTATTTAGATTTGAAATGGTACCTCGAGCAGTGGTCAGTTCGTTCTTCATATTTTCGAGCTCAGCATCCTTCTTGGTGAGAGACGTTTCCAGCCGGACAATAATGTCATGCTGGTCCTCCTTCTCTTTGGTTAGCTTCTCTACTTCCTTTGCGAGATCTTTGGCCTTGAGTACCTGTTTACTCCAACTGACAAACAATTTCTGGTGGTCAATACTCAGTTGCTCGTATTCCTCATAATAATCAGTGGTCTCGGCATTCAGGCACACGATGTTGTCTGCAAGCAAACCAACATGGACATCGTCGTCCCATACAACATGGGTAAATAAGGACGGGACAGGATCAGATGACTCAGAATCATTGACATCCTTGGTGAAATCAGTAACGACCATGCTCCTCTTTCTAAGAGTGTTGGGACACTCATTCTTGTAATGTCCCCAACCTTTGCATTCGTGGCATTGAATCTCGTTGAGAGGTTTTGTAGGACTGGACATATTGGGAATTGAAGTTGTGGACTGAGATCTGGGAAGAGCACGTCCAATAAACTTCGGAGTAGAAGTTTGTGGATTGTTCCTTGTATTTGAGCTTCCAAGATTGTTCTTCTTCTTCAAGAGTTTTTTGAAGCGTTGAGTAACAAAGGCCAGTTCATCTTCTTCAAGAGTAGTCGACTCCATTTTTTTAATAATCCCATTAAAATCGAACTCCTCGTCATCTTCATCATCGACTGTAAATGAGTCGGAAGAAAAAGCAACATTCTTCTCTTTGAGATAGAACTACAGTGTTCCATCTCATATTACTTGAGGTTTCCAACTAAGGTGTTGAAATAGATGTTATCAACATCTTTGGATTCTTCTATGGCCACCACCTTCATGTTATATTTCTTCGAAATGGATCTCATCAATTTTCCTACAAGACGGGAATTAGTTATGGCCTCACCAAGCTCTCTGCACTCTTCCGTTATTTCTGACAATCTCATGGAGTAGTCCATTATTGACTCTTTCTCATCCATTCTCATAGCCTCGAAGGTGGACATGAGCATTCTTAATCTGGATTTCTTCACGCTTGCAGTTCCTTCACATACCCTTTGGAGTGCGTCACATGCATCCTTTGCTGACTCGCAATTCTTAATGATACGGTAGTAGCTTGCATCTATATAGCTACACAAGGTATTGATGCATTTGGAGTTACAATTTGCAGTAGTTGCTTCATCAGCAGTCTAGTCTTCCTCCTTTTTGGGAATGGTATAGCCTTCGCCATCCGTGATACGTGGCTTTTCCCATCCAATGAGGACAGTTTTCCAAACCCGCTCGTCGATGCTTTTCAAATGCCATCTCATTCTCTGTTTCCAGAGAGAATAATTCTCACCATTAAGGATTGGAGGCCTCGGGTTGCCTTGAGCATCCATAGTACCTAAAAATAAGGATCAATACTTAAGAGGTTAAGTAACCCGCTCTAGATGCCAATTGTAGAATTTGAAGGTCTATGGTTTTAAAAATAATTCTCAGATTTACGATGTTGTTAGTCAATGTTTCACAACATTTCTTAGCAACATCGACCAGAGTAAAAATATAAAATATGCAGCGGAATAAATTGATAAGAACACGATATAACAAACTCAGTTCACAAGTAAATACTTGTGAACTTGGGTGTACAAAACCGAAAACTATATTACTTTCTTGTTCACACTCAATACACAAATATGAAGTAATATATGAAAACTAAATATTAATAAACTTGATACTAAATACTTGTTGCCGGAATGGCAAGTTATTCTCCGTCGGTCACGCAACTTCGAAGAGCTTGTTAATCACGATCAATGGCTCCAAGTAATTCTTCGTGTTCTTCTTTTCTTGCTCGTCGTCTTGCGTCTTGTTTCGTGCGTCCTTCTCACAAGAAATCCGTGCGTCAAAATCTATATCCCAAGCTTTAGGAATCCTTGTCTTAAATAGACAAACATAAATTCCTAAACTTGGTAAATATCTAAAACAAATCCTAAACACAATCTAGGAAACTAATAAAGTCTTAAACATAAACTAGGAAACACAATATATACTAAATCTAGTTTCCTAACTTATTTTGTGTCCAAGAAAGGCAAATAACAAAATAGGAATTATTGCCAAGAATTAATTCCTCAACATAACTTTAATTTAATTTTCGTAAGTAATAAATTCTTTATTTTAATATATTACCCTAATAAACTCTATATTATGCAATGCTCGTTGGAGTTACCAACGATCCTTCGGCTGATCCACGAGGCTCATGTACACCCCGATAGGTGAAAGTACGAGCATATTCCCGGTTGAGTTCTTGGAAATTAAACTAATATTATTTTCGAAATTATTATATTTAATAATTTTTATTAATCAAATTATTTTGTTTTGTTTTGTTTTGCAGAAGCGCTGTTATTGAGACCCGAGTGTATATTCTGAGGTGGTCGTACAGAATAATTTATACAGTTCTATGGCCACCTCGTGGCACAGCCTTCTCGACGAGTGGAAGACGGCATGGAGAAAAGAGGGGAAGGTGCCCACGTGCATCGGCGAGCAAATCTGTAGGAGATGGCTTATGGAGTTCGAGAAGCAAGAGAAGAAGAAGCAGTCGGAGCAGGCGAGCAGAAACAGGATAAGGGAGCCCAGCGAACCTTGTAATGGGATAGCCAAGCACAGAGGAGGGTCTCGCACTAAGATTGGTCATACACGTCGGCTCGTAAGTCATTTTAAAATATATTTGTAAATCTATATCGTAAGTAATTAATTATTTCATAATTAAAAAGTAATTGAAATATTGCATACAGCGTGAGGATTTGGGTAGGGAACCCAATGCATTCGAGCTTTTTCTGACCATGCACCAGAGACCCGGCGGCTCTTTCACTGATACTCAATCACACTCTTTCACTAAATACTCAATCGCAGCAGACTTTTGTAGTATTTTTTCTAGATGTAATTAATATAAATATATATCTTTTATTTCTAATCCTCGTAATGGTAAATAATACATCAATCAAAATATTGCAGAAAGAGTATCCGAGACATCTAGAGAAGGCTCGTGCTTCATCACCGGATCCTGCCTTTGTCAATGAGAACACGGTCTATCTACAGACTGTCGGGGTGAAGAAGGGTCGGCATTTTAGCACGGGATGTTTAGGAACTCTTCTGGCTTCAAAGAGTTCGAGATGTAATTCCTCCTTTGTTCCTGATAGTCGTGTCTCGCAGATCCAAACGTGGATGGAGATTTTGAAGAGCCAGATCGACGCGAGCGAGCGTGCACATTAGGAGCAGCTCCAGGCCATGCGTGAGGAGAATACGTATCAGATGATACAAATGAGGAGGCTCTCTATGAACGGGTGATGAGGGAAGTCACCACAGTGATGGCAGCACGACGTCAACGACAGTCCTCTGATGCTCCTGCTACTCTAGTTTCTGCTCCGGATGATGATGATGATGATGATGATGAGGTTTAGTTTAGTTAGGAATGAATAATATTAATATTTTTTTTACTTTGTTTATATTTTATACATTATACGATAAAATTATTAATTAATTATATTTTACTTTTAATTTTATATTTTTTTCGGGAAATGCAAATTAGTTTTCGTATTGAATTATTGATATGTGAAATAAAAACAGGTAAGGATTTCAATTAAAATAAAATAAAATAAAATCTGAAAATGCTGACGGGCGGGTCCCGTCAGCATAGCTTGAACAAATGCTGACGGCAAACACACGTCAGCATTATTTGAATTTGCTGACGGGGTGTTCCCGTCAGCATTTGCTGACGAGTCTCGAGTTATGGCGGGGGTATTCACTGACGGGTTTAACCCGTCAATAAGCCATCGAAAAATGCTGACGGATTGGTTAATGTCGTCAGCAAATTATTTACTGACGCCAAAAATGCTGACAGGCGGTACCCGTCAACAAACGGATGCTGACGAGTTTGTTGACGGGTACTGCCCGTCAGCATTACCCTGTTTTTTTTGGAGTGTAATCTATTTCTCCCTTCTCTACCTGTCACGTGCATTGCACGAGGCGATAAGAGAGCAAGTGAGCCAAGCGTGCCGACATCACTGAAAACTATATTAAGATATACCATGCTAGGTAACTGTATAATTTGCACCATATAATTTGCGAACATCGAAACCAAGAAGGAGAAACTAGAATAAATCGTTGCCCTCATCTTCCCTACTTTATATCAACTCTTAATGCATAGAATACTCGGGGGTATTAAAATAAAAAAGATCATTATAATCTTGAAATGGACTTCAACTACCAATTTAAATCGAAAAAGACACTTTTATAATATATATTTTTTCTAAAGAAGAGGGAAGTTCTAGGGTATGTTAGAAGAGAAAATTTATATAAGGTATGTTAGAAGAGAGAATTTATATATTAATTGATAATCGATAAATTAGTTAAAATTTTATAATGATTTGAACATTTTAACTGATAAACTAACTTGAAAATAAAACATTATAAGAAAAATAAATATTCAAAATAACTATGTTTATGTTAGCATGTAAGTTTTTTTTTTTGTTTGTTTTTTTTTTTTTGTGTGTGTTTATAGAAATTTAGTTATTGTTGTTTAAATGATTGCACAATACTTCCTTTATCACACAAAAATAGAAAATTTTTACTTTCACCGGATTAAGAAAAAAGTAGTTAATATGGTTGAAATATTAAATTTTACTTATATTTTCTAATTATACTCTTTCTTTTTACACTGATGACTCATGTAAATACATGAAACAAATATGAAAAATATACTATATTTAGGATAATAAAAAAGAAAAGTATACTATAATTATAGAATAGGAAAAACTAAACTAAGTCATAATGTCAAGTGAAAAAAATGAGATAAGAAATAACCTGATAAAGAACTTTTCTTAAAAGAAATATACAATAGCATATATGACAGTGCAAATTTTCAAAAATATAATAAAAGGATTAATAGAAGAAATAAATAAAAAGCCTCATAAACTTATCTAAAATGCTAGCATCTAGATTAGAGCCTACTTTTCAATATATATAGAGAGAGAGAGAGACAAAATTATTTTTTAGTCCGGTAAGTGATCACTCTTTGACATTTAGTTCGGTTTTGGGTCACACTTGAAAATAAGTCCACTAAGTGGACAAAATGCTGATTCTTGGTCCACTTGCCGCCTGGAGCAGGTCAACTTTACCGGAAAGCTGACGTAACCACTTGCCAAAAAAAAATCAAAAATTGAAGGCTGACTGAAAAATACTTGGACCAAAAATCAGCATTTAGTCCACTTAGTGGACTAATTTTCAAGTGTGACACAAAACTGGACTAAATGTCAAAGAGTGGTCACTTACCGGATTAAAAAAATAATTTTACCCGGGGAGAAATTACACCACCTTTTCTACAAAATAGAGGGAGAGTCCAATGAAACCCTGTTCTTTTTATTATGAATATTGACTAGACTATTTATTTTCCCATGTTTAACTAACTTTTTGGACTTGGACTTCACTTTCTAAAGTTAGACTGCATCAATAACTAATATTATAACAAATTCAAGATTTACTGTTTAAATTGATATGTGATCATTATTCTTCCATGAAACCAAATCCGTCCAATTAATTTTGGTCCTTAAATGAAACTCCATTGGAGTGCTTTGTCATTAAACTAAATTTATGTATAACAAAATCAGAAAAATCCAATAGAATGCATTTGAATATATAACGATAGATCTCTACTACATTTCACTTCAAACTTGTTTATGATTGTAAGTTTAACATCAACTTTCTCTAACATGACGAAGATAAGTTTGTTTTTTATTCTTATGACGGAGCTAAGAGAATGACCCACGCTGTTTTAGTGTTAAATTAATTAAAGAATTAAATGAAAAAATGAATTTATATGTTTATTATTAATTTTGTGTGTTTATACAAAATTAAATGAAACATCATTGTTATAAAAATAAAGAACATATCCAAATGCAAACATAATCTATGAAACCCCAAACGAACCACGAGTATAGCTAGTGTGCACATGCTCCGGTAACCCCACGCAGAAAATAATTCTTCAAAGTAATCAACATCACAAACTTTTCGTACTAGTTGATCAATTCAATACGTATCGTCACCATTTGTACTACAATATACCATACAAATATATACCAAAAATATCAAAATCTTGGGTCCCTGTATTAGACGTGACTCCATGCATGTTTTTCCACATACATGATACATTATTCCTTCCTATTATTTAAGTTCCATCTATGTATATTATACATATATACATACACATATATTTACATTATTCCTTCCTATTATTTAAATTCCATCTATGTATATTATACATATATACATACACACACACACACCACACATATATATATATATATATATATATATATATTATTGACATTATTTTAGTCTAAAATGTCCGACAATTCTACTACCACAAATTGAATACTCACTTATTCATACCATTTGTTTCTCTGTACATCGTCCTAAATGTTATGAACTACATACTATCTTGAAGCTCGTCACAAGACGAACTGGCAACATATTAATCGCTGACAATTAATATGTACATGTATGTAATTACTAATGTTTAGAATAATGCATGTCTGGTGATTCCCGTAGTATAAAAAATGCATAGAATAAGGCATGTTTGGTGATTCTTCTAGGCGAATTGTCAATAATGGATTTTTGGCCGCCCAATCATGGTGGTTCTTTGAAAGTGATTCCTTTGCTTCCTTCTTAAGCCATTTCATCCAATCATCAACCCTTTTATGCTTTTCCTAATTGTTAAAAATTTGCTGAGCGGGAACAATATTCTTGTGATGTTAACCTTATCTTCTTTGTCCGGACCTCTCACTTTCGGGATTAAATTCTTTTATACTATTTAGATTGAAAATATCATTTTTCAATCTCTTATTAGAGTCTTACAAGCTAGGTTATACGGATAAAGAAAATTGATCACGATATAAAAAATATACTTATAACACGTATATTATAATATAAAAATAAAATACCATACAATAAAAAAAAAATCATAATATGAATTATCCGTGCATCATAGCTCTGAAATATACATCATTAAATAATATTAGCCCATGCAATTAGTATATGCGTTTGTGTCAATCAGGTCTTTTATTCAAAAACTAATTTGAGATTAGTTTGTTACGCGAATTTGGAGAGATTAATATTATCTTAATAAATATATATATATATATATATATATATAATAATATATATATATATATATATTGTGATATAAATGATATCATTGCCGTTGTACAAAATAAATTTTAATCATT
>BMAC01000757.1:326312-369097 GCA_014905375.1 Phtheirospermum japonicum
CCCCCCCCCCCCCAAACTCTTAGAATTTTCTTCGAAGATAATTGTGAATGGTATAGTTTTCCAATGTCATGAATTACAAAGATGAGTGCAGGACTAAATTAGTAGAAAATATTTGGGTTATATATATATATATAAACTCATAATAGATACAAACATGATAGAAAATATTTGGGCTATATATATATAAACTCAAAATAGATACAAATATGATGGCTAAATATCTGTTGTGGAGACAAAAGCAAATGCTAAATAATATAGTGCACGCCATCAATAAATATGGGTTCACGCGAGGGTAAACGCACATAATAATATAAATTTCAAGTGACCCAACAAAACCAAACAAATGGTACACTACCAAACCTAGGACCCTCACAGATGGAGATATAAGGGAATTTTGAAGATAAATCCACAACACATCATTCATTTAGTGGTCCACTCCCCACAGAAATAAATTTATCCTCCACCCTCTAATGCATATTTGACTTTTTTGATCACTCCCTTATTTTATGAAAATCCAAAATTGTCCCTATTTAATGGGTTTGTCCTTTTGTGGGTAAAAGTCAAAATTTATTGTTCAGAATCTGAGTATTTACTTTCAATATATCTAATACTTAATGGTTATGTACTGAATTTTCGTGCCTTTCAAATTAATACTTAGTTTAGAATACTTCGAAAATTGTCATGATAAGATGATGGCAAAATTATTTTTTTAATTCCACATGTGACCATTTTATTCTTTAAATCCCAATGTTTGACATAAATTTAACTATAAGTTACACGAAAATTATAAAATAACACCTTTTAGAACTTTGTGACAATTACAAAAATAATAATATATAGAAGCACGGGTAATTCAAAATGAATGTCATGTTTTTAACTTGTGGTAACATACGACAAATTATTAGATGGACCCCATGCACCCTACAAGCTGCACCTGCTTTTTTATGTATGATTGTATATGTATATTATATATGTGCGATGATATGAGTATATTTTGTGCAATAGTATATAAATATTTTGTGTGATGGTATATTCATGTTTTGTATACGATTGTCTATGAATATTTTGTGCGATGGTATATGAATATTTTTGTGTAATGGTATATAAATATTCTATGCATCTAAGCATGGAGCACTCGTTCCCTTCTGTATGATGTATATGTATGTACTGTGCGATGGTATATTTATGTTTTTTGTGAAAATATATATATATGTTTTGTACACTGATGGATATCCATGTTGACAACAATTTAAAAAAAAAACATACGTATATCATTACACAAAATATACATATACTATCATACAAAAAATCAAGTGCACCAGAGTACATCATATACCATCACATAATTTATTGATGCCCCGTAACAATATAAATATATCAAAAATTAAAATACTAATTATTTATGATATTAAGTTATAAAATTAATATTCTAATATTCTTACCATTTCAAAAATTATAATACATGTAAGTCAAATAAATATATTTTTTTAACAATGTTTTATGTAGTTTGATTGAATTAAAGCGAAGGATCGAAACCGAAAGCATTTTAGTGTATCTCCTTACAACTAGACACAGGAAAGCATTTACTCCAACGATAACCCCGTAGACACTACAAAGGAAGAGTAATGGATAAGCATGTTTGTTAATAATTAGGTTTAATAAGGAAAAAACCCATTAATTTTGGAAATTAATAGAATTAATTAATGGAATAACTTTTTATGTCAGTTGTTTTGGCCTTTTATTATAAATCTCTTACAAAGATTTACTTCCTCCAATTCATATTAATTGTTGTTTCACAAACTCAATTTTGTTAAAAAATAATTATTATTTTAAAATTTTATAATCAATTTATGGTAGTAAGATAATTGGAAGAAAACAAATTGAGGAATTAACTATTAATTTATTTATTGATTAAAATTGTATTAATCAAATATTCGGAATCATTATAACGTGAACATGTGTGCACCTTGCAAGGTGCACCCATTAATTTAATTTATTATCGCATACAACTGACATATATTATCACATATAATTGGTACATATCATAACATATAACTGATACATATCATCACAAATAAAAGCTCTAAATCTATAAAATTCTTAAACAAAAAAAATAAACTTAAAACGAAAAACTAAACCCTAAAAATAGAAAATTAAACCCTACAATGAAAAACTAAACCCCATAATTGAATATTAAACTCTAAACCGTAATTTTTTTTATCACATGTCATCACATATAACTGGTAGAATGATAGATTTTTGTCGAGACCCTAAAATGAAAAATTAAACCTTAAAATGAAAAACTAAACCCTAAAATGGAAAAATATACCCTAATATAGAAAACATAAACCCTAAAATGGAAAAATAAACCCTAACCTCTAAATTTTTGTCACATATCATCACGTATAACTGTCATATATCATCATGTATAACTTAATGATAATAGATTTTTACTAGGTGCACTCAAGTGCATGTAATAAATTATTAAAATTCGTGTTACTTAATACTTAACAAAAAAAATATAGAACACAATTAAAAAGAAACAGACTGAGTAATATTTAGAAGGAAGGTAATTACAAACAAATCAAATTTCCCAAATATATAAATATCTAAACTCTACACTTTAAATTTAGAAAAGAAAATGAATGAAAATAACTTGGAAAAAAGCTACACCGATTTTTAAGATTTATATATATACTAGTTTAATACCCGTGTATTACACGAGGTTTATCAAAAGATAAATATAAAAAAAAAAAATTTGCGATAATTACAAATTTTTTTGTAAAATGAGAAATTCAAATAATGTATTTTCAACCCTTGCCTTGTACATGTCTAATTTATTTATTAATTATTATAATTATTAAATTTTTATTTTCATTCTTAGATTCAATTCGTTAATAATTTTATTTACATACTTATAAAAATCCAAAAAAAGTCACATTCGAAATCCGTTCCTAATCTCTACTTACTAATTATTATTACGTATTTTGTATTTTAATGTTTAGATTAAATTCGTTAATAATATTACTTACATACTTTGAAAACATAAACGGATGTCTTACTCTCAACTCGTGTCGCATTGTACCGATGGCTAATCAATATTTAATAATAACGGGGAAATCCGTGAAAATTTGAGTTTGAAAAAATATATAATATACAACACCCGCGTGTTACATGTGAATATGTGATAGAAGAAATTAAATTTTATAAGATACTGATAATTCTATTGAAAAAATATCGTATATATAATAATATATATGTATCAATGCATTATATTTGAATCAGATAAAGAGATTTCATATATTTAATATTTATTTTCTAGGCATAATAATTTATTATTAGTATTAGTATTACGTTATCTTTTTTGTTTCACTTTGTTTTTGTTTTTGTTTGGTGTAACAATAGTTTTTCATATATATTTTTAATATTATTTTCAATTTATTATATTGGGATTAGATAAAAAAAAACTTTAAGTTTATATTTTTATATTTATTTCCCTTTTGTAAGAACTTTATATAACTCATATTTTTCTTACATAAATATTTAGAATTATAATAAAATTATTTCAAATTTTATTGTAAATAAAAACTAATTCAACTTATATATATTTTTTCTAATTAGATATAAATTTTTAATATTTTTATATTAAAAGAATAAAGGTAAGATATTGAGTTTGACAAAATATGTTAAAGAAAATATTATAGTAGGTAAGATGTAATAAAAGAAAAATATTGAATTAGGCAAAATATAATATTAGGAAAGTATTAAAGTAGGTAAATATATAAAAATAAAAAATAATAAATTAGGTTAATTTTAGGCTCGAATGACACCGAAGCACTAAATTCTTTTACAAAGCTAACAAAGCATGAGAAGCAAACCATATAAGATAGAAGGATTTTGTATTAATATATAGGGAAGATATATATATATATATATATATATATATATATTATTTTATCTTATTTATATTTAGTAAAGAACTCACTACACGTTCCTTTGTAATAATTATTGTGATGATATTTGACTTATAATTTTACATTTTATATTAAATAACCACACATTTATGGAATTTAATTGTATGTTCATAACCTAATAGTTATATTTTCCCTAGTTAATTTAATATAATGTTTAAAGATGGTATATTTTAAGGCCATTTATTATTAGAAAACAAATAATAAATGGAAAAGCTGTAGAATAAAGCTCTCTGTAGTATTGCCATTCTTGTACATGATTTGAAATTTTTATATATATTGAACTGATGATTTCTACAAGGATTAACACACATATATATAAGTCGGCCTAGGGTTAGGGTTTGTGTTCAATTATTAGGTGCGGCTACACCATATTTCCAATGTCTACACCAGATCATCCCTCAAGGCTACAGGTGGATGTTTCTGTCCCATGCACACGTCCAAGTAACAGGCAAATGGTTATTTGTCTTTATTTACAGCAGCACATTTCTTTTCCTCAAGTCCAGATGCCTTTTCCTTTGATGAGTCATTGGCCAAGTCATTTATATCTGCCAAGGTGTCATTGTTAACATTTATATGTGTCATGTATCCGATTTCATATTCATCGCTCACTCATTATAACTTCTTCACACAGTTTTTGTATGTTTATTATGTATGATAATATACAAGTGATTTGAGAGGTGAATATGGATTTATAATCTCACTTGTATATTCATCACACACTCCTTATATATTTATATGAATCATGCACCCAAAATAACTCATAATTTAATATGTTCATTATTATTCTATTTCATATTTTGTTAATTTTGATTTGCATTTAGTATGGTAGATTGATATAATTATTATTTTTTTGTTTAGTTTTAATACATATAGTTAAATTTAAAGTTTTAATATTGAAAAAAAAAATTGATTCTCCGTACTGAACCATCCTAGTTGAAAAGAGAAAGCAAGCACACATCCCCCACCCCCCCACCCCCCACCCCCCAGTAATTGGCACGCATCTGCTAATTCCAATTTACAAATTTTTGAAATTCATAACGATTCTAAAGATCTACAATTCTCAGATCCTTCAAAAGTGTGCACGCTCCTAATGAATACATTTAGGCTATTTATGGATTTAAAAAAAATACCCAAATCATTAGTGACACCCCCTAATGGTTTGGTTATTAAGAGTAAGGATTGAAGCCCCCTTAGCTCTGCCAGGCACTGGACAGGGATTAGCTTTGCAAATGTGTAGAGCCAAGTGTAGTGTGGTGTAGTAGTAGGCACTTTTAGGCCCCTTCCGGGCTGTTAGATTACTCCAGTGCTTCGGGTGCTACAAACCCTCTGCCATCTATTACAGAGGATCCCTTTCATGAGCAGGGCGGCTAAGCACAGTTCTTTGAATCAGACGTTGAATGAAATGGATTCTTTTTTAGATATCCAAATATATAAACTGGATAAGATAGATGGATGGATCTATCTTTCTATTCATATATATTACTAAATAAAATGGATTTATGTTGAAGCGTAGCAAAGCGAGGCTAAGACCGCACTGCTTTGGGCCTAGGAAGCGAAAATACCCGAACCATTAGTGATACCCCCTAAAGAGGGTGTCACTAATGGTTTGGGTATTTTTTTCAGAGAATTAGATCAGTTCTATTAAGGATAGGTCGTATTTATGACCAAGAAAACTCTGGAGAAGAAGAAGCTTCAATGCTCCACAAGGCAACCGAGCCATCATTGTGGGGAGGGTAAAGAGCATCCAACGCAAGGTGACCTTTCATTCCCTTCTCTCGTATTGGAATCCCCTCCCCACCCACCCCTCCCCCCCACCACCACCACCACAAGCACCCCCCGACTCAGGGGGGACCAGAAAAGGCCTTTCGTTTTCCCTCCTTCGTCGAATCTTTCGAATACAAATAGAAAAGTGTATATCGCATATCAGATTAAAAAACTTTGGGTGAACTGGCGAGAAACCAGCGAATTATTAAAATATTGTAGTAATTCTCCGGGTCTCGCCAGTTTAAATTACCAAATTCGATTTCTATATACTCCCTGCAAACTGGAAGAAGCTTTTGGGAACGTCAAAAAAAGAACGTCTTCTTTTGATAGAAGAAATTCTTCCAATAACTCCGAGACTAATATTTCCAAAAAAAGTATGCACAGTACTTTTATGTTACTGAGCTAAAGTTCGAGACAAGAAATTCAAAGTATATACTTTATTCGATACAAACTCTTTTTTTTTTTGGAAGACCCACTATGATAATGAGAAAAATTTCAGCATATGCACCCAAATCGTTCAATAATAATAGAATCTGATAAATCATCTCCAGAGCTAAAGATTATAGTTCTCGAACGAGCAACCGAAATGATTCTGGAGAATCCTCAGGATTGGATATTGTTCCTCCAATGATCGTAGTACCAAGTACTTCTTGGCGCGCTCTAATATGATCAGATTTATAAGTAATCATCTCTTGTAGAGTCCAAACCTCCATTTCTCCTACTTGCTGCGTATAAGAGATTTTTGAAATCAAAAATGAATATTTGTTCTTGATAAACTCAAAAGCCAACTACCTTCTATCTCCTGGGCTCATCAACTGCTATGGAAAGAACTCGTAGCTCACTAACTAAGTTAAATATTGATAAATGATTAATACGTATTTGCTTCGCTCTCTAGACTTATCGTCCGTCACGGGACCACCTATGGCCTGGTCCACATGGGAGACTACCTAAGAAAGGATAGCTTTAGACTCAATGGTGTTGGATCCTAAGGTCATAAAGGTACTCTATCTCCCATGCCTTTGCTTCCAAGACTTGGAAAAAGCTTCATCTCGTACTTTTCTAGAGCAACAAATACCAGCAACAGCAGCCCCAGCTAATGCAATAGTTGRGGCTCCTTTGAAGAGAGGGAAGTTTGAATCTTTCTTATAGCAAAATCCAATTGGTACGACTATGTTCCTATTACCAAAGTTCAATGTCATAAATAAAACCTATCAATTTATTTCTATTTCAAGTAAAAATAGATATTAGCATTAGTAAACGGGTACTCGAACGAACTATAAATGCGGGGAACAAATAATTATATGTGGAATTTTTTGTCTTACTAGTCTTCGAACCAAGAAGTCTTCAACCCAAGATAAGGGGTGTAGAGAAATTCCTTTCTTGGGTCCAAAGATCTCTAACCGGGTTATCACAAAGAAAACATTGCAATGGTGCGTATAGACCTGACTTGGCTACTCATAAGAATAGGGTCTATTTACGACCTTTTTTTGGTGGACATGGTGGAGGCTCATGCACTTACACTAAGGAAAGGTTCTAACCTGGCCTTTTCTCTACAACTATCTTCTCTTTGTAACCTTCATTTAATAGAATATTTTTGGTGTAGAAAGTCTCAAATTTTGGATCCTTCACTGCGCAAATTTCCTGAGAAATGAAGTCATATGCACCTAAGTTCAGGTCCAAGCCGACTACTCCAAGAGCACTCATCCATAATCCGGTTACTGGTACAAATAACATAAATAAATGTAATCTCTCAATATCTTTGGTCTTTACCCAGACCCGATGAAAAAAATGGGATTATTTCTTATGGACTCGTTGAGAATGATTCGGATCTAGTTCATGGCCTATTAGAAGTAGAAGGCGCAGATTGCTTATCCACTTTAACTGCTCTGCCAGTCAATCTTTGAATCGCTTCCCTGTCTTGTTATTAGTAGAAAGCTGGCTTACTACTTACTATTAGTGCTATTTCCTCTATCTCTGGTATTGTTCTGTAGAGAATGTTCTCCTCTACATTACAACTATGACCAGTTTAGCGCTTTCAGAAGAGAGCACTCGGCTAGCCCCCATAGCTTTATTCTATTTCACTCGTATCTTCTACCCAAACCATTAGTGACACCCCCTAAAGGGTGTGTCACTAATGGTTTGGGTATTTTTGCTAATACCGGATTCGAAATCCCAATACTAATTTGTTTAGTCTCTTTACTATAATGTCATATCATACTTACCTCTATCCTTACTATTCACAAATATCATGTGTGACCATCACGTGGATCATAATTGGTGTTAAGAATTCACTCTTCCTTTAGCACTACAAAAAAAAAAACAGCATTTAGCAATGAATTTTACCAACGGCATCAATCCGTTGGCAAGTACTCATTACATCACCAATGAACGACGAGGGATTTGCCCCCACAGGGATAATGTCGATGGCCTTAGCAATGTATAAAGCCCATTGATAAATATATCATTGGCAATCCCATTGGCAATGTGGTGCCAGTTATTAGTATCACAATTTAGCAAGGAAAATGTTAATAGGTTACCGAAGGCTGATGCCCGTCGACATATGCACTAAATAATAATATTATCGATGGGTCACCGACAATATTTGTACCGACAGGTGGTGTTCATCGACATATTATTGTAAATTAAAAAAATTAAAGTTCTCGTCGACAACACTTAACACCATTGACAAAACCCCAAGGAGGGTTGCGTAGCCCTCGTTTCGGACTTTTCTGATTCAAAGGTTGAGCTCACTCGTCAATTTTTAGTTTGCGGCCTACTAAACACCTTTTACTTTCCAAAAGTGATTAAGGGTAGTGTGTCAGACTGTTCAATCGCTAACTATGTTGCTGCAATCGATAGAATGACTGAGATCCTTGGGCCTTTTTGTGTTGCGGATCCACTTGAAGAATGAGTTTTCCAAAATAAACTGCTTGTTCACAGATGAGTTTTAAATCTTCCGAGTAGGTTTTGCATTATGTCGCAGCCTTCATAAATCACGTGATATAGCTCTTGAGTGACTTGTTCGATTTCTGAAGATTCCGGAGGTTATCTGATAAGGGGGAATACTTGCTTTAGTAGACATGAAGTAGGGGCGTAAAGCTTTCTTGAGCTAGAGTCATGAATGGATCGAGTCTTTGGGGATGTTCGATACCACCAGAGAGGGCAATCATCCAGAGTCAGGGAGAACATTTGGCAGCGAATCGCGTTACACATGTTGGGCAAGTACATTAGGTTCTGGTAATGATTGAGGTGGGAGTCTAGGTTGAACCCCCCAATGTAAGGTGGTGTTTGTAGGGTCTTTAAGTCTTTTGGTAAGATTTCTGATCTTATTTTGAGTGATAGGAGGAGTCAAGGTCTTCGAATGGGAGATCTTCGAGATTAGGTCAGTACACTAGCCTCCGCTCTAGCTCGATAATTTTTTATTTTAGGAACTCTACATCTATGAAGTTGTCTCATGGGAGTAGTACGGCTCAATTTAGGCGTACGCCCTCTGGTCTTCTAAGTGTTTCTGCATCTCGGTTCATCCTCTGTTGTGGACAAACTAGGTGGGTTCTAGCCTTTGTCACCTATCGGCTTCTTTTCCCATCCTGTCAGACACATTTTGGTCGAAGAAAGTGAGCATCTAGTAAACTTGCAGCTTTTTTATTAGCTCCATATAGGTCGCCTCGTCCACTATGACCTTTCTCTTGCCACTGCCTAAGACATTTTTCTCTCACGGGTTAAATTCAAATTGAGCCTCAGATAACTCATCGTGCGTGGGTTATTTATTGATGTTCCCAGGGGAGAGGATGGTCTGGGTTGCTTTTTTTTATTGTAGACTCCATCCCTTCGTGAAAGCGGGATTCTTTAATAGGTAGATGAGTGCGTTCTGGTCTACATCTATTTGTCCAGACTAGACAGTTTGTTCTTGATCATCTTTGTTCAAGTTCTTACTTTTCAAGGTTTTCTATGATGGGTTCATTTTTTGTTCTAAGTGAGACAGTGAGAGGGAGGTTTTTTCCCCAAAAAAAGAGTGGCATGTCAAAATGTTGCTTTGGTAGAAGTTTCTGGGAGCTCGGCTTCTCTTTTATAGAGAAATGGTCGAAAATGTCAATAAGGAAAGTAATGAAAGGGACAACTATTTTGTAGCTCATTAGGTAGCTTTTATGTAAGTCTTAGTTGAAAGGCCCTTCCTCTAGCGCCATTTGTTGACATTAAAAAGTTGATGATCAAACAAGAACCCTACTAGCACACACACATAAGCAGAATAAAAACAGATAAGAAGTGAAATCACGAAGAAAAATAAGAGAGAAAGGAAGCAGTTTGTGTTTATTATTATGAGGTTTAGGTCGTTCTCTTAAGGGATCAACCTTGTTTACAGAACTCGCTCGTCACTCTTTATTTTCTCTCTTTTTCTCCTTAATTGGTGTTTTTTATCCTCCTTCTTTTCCTTTCATTCAAGGTCATATTTATACTTATTAGTGTTACTAGTAGGTTTTCACTGCACATTTTCATATGGAATTCTCGCATTGGTCACCGGTAAATCTCCCTCCATCAACTTATTACCTTATCTCCTACTTGATAGACCAGTTGTCGCCTTCTGTCATTGTCCTGCGAAATTAACAGTACCGTGGCGGGTGCCCCTAGCTCTATTGTCATGGGTTATGCTATGTATGGACCATTGTCCTATTTGATGAGCTGCAACTCATTCTTCTACTTGCTCACCTTTCATAAAGTCTTTTAGAGAGTCCGTTTACCATGACTGACTTCTGTAGATTGTTCCTTTGACATTATCTTCATCTCTATAGAGGATGACATGTTGTGTTTCTAGGACTACCACCTAAGTGAGACTTGCGCTATTTGGCAGTTGAATTGGGATAGCCACTAACATTACACATGACCCATTCAGTATCAAAACACATCACAAAATAATCTATAAATGAATTTGAAATACAAGATTAAACCCGAGAGTTTCTATATTGATGTCGTGTTCTTCACTAAAGCTCCGCTTGATTCTTTGTTTCACTCTAAGTGTAATATCTACTCTCAATCCTCTCAAGTGTGTGTCAAATTGATTCTTAGAACTCCGCTTTATAATCAGAGACATAAAGGATATCTTAAAGTTTAAGTCAATATGAATTGTAATACTCCCACGTACATCGTGGTCGCGACATAGACCGCGACCCTTGAACTGAAAACCACCCACTATCTCGGGCTGTGTCGCGGTCGCAACTCAGACCATGACCACTCTTCTTGAAAATCATAAATCTATAGGGTTAGCATCGTTGTTGAGATATTTGACCACGACGTTGATTTTTTCGCTAAAATTTTGAGTTTTGTAGGTCAGATCCATTTTTGGACCTCATGGACTCTAAAACTTCATTTCTTTTTAACCAAGCAACAATCTTCACAGTTTCAGGCTTGACTCATCCTAATAGTGCTAAGAATCAGTTCAGATTCCTACAAAATGAGCAAACACGCAACAACTTCTAATTAATATGCAATATATTGAAATCAAGTTGTTAATGCAAAAGTTGCAAATAAATCATATCATAATGAGTTATAACGTCCATGTATGATTCGGGTTTTTCTGCGCCTCTGTCCCAAATTGCCACCGTCGCCAAGTCAGTTTTTTTTTTTTTTGATAAATATTATTTATTTGTGATTGTTTATTCATTTTATTACGATTTTAGAATTTGGCTTAGAGTTGGGGTTAGTTTTTGGTCTAGTAACAATTATTTCAGTTTAATTATAATAATTTAAATAGTTGTAGTTGGTTTCTATGATTATGGTTAGTTTTGGGTTTAATTAGGGGTTATTTAAAAATTAGGGTTTGATTGTAATTATTTAGATAATTCACTTTGATTACAAAAATTATTTTTATTTTTGGGTTAATTAAGGACTATTTCATAAATTAGGGTTTATTGTAATTATTTAGATAACTGGGGTTGATTTCAAAAATTAGGGTTAGTTCTTAGTCTAATTAGTAATTATTTCAGACAGTAGGGTTTAATAGTAATTATTTTGATAATTAGGGTTAGTTTTAGATTTAATAAGTGATTGTTTTAAGAATTAGGATTTAATTGTAATTATTTTGATAATTGTGGTTGATTTCAAATTTTAGGGTTATTTGTGGGTCTAATTAGCAATCATTTAGATAATTGTTGTTGATTTCGACAATTAGGGTTAATTTTGGGTTTAATTAAGGATATTCTGAAATTTGGGTTTAATTGTGATTTGTTAGATAATTGAGGTTGATGTCAAGAATTAGGATTAGTTTTTGATCTAATTAGTAATTATTTCAAAAAATTAGGGTTTATTGTAATTATTTAGACAATTGGGGTTGATTTCAATAGTTATGGATAGTTTTAGGTGTAATTAGCAGTTATTTCAAAAAAAAATCAACTTTGATTATAATTGTACAGATAACTGGATTGATTTCAACAATTAAGGTTAATTTTTTGTTTAATTAGCAATTATTTCAAAAATCTGGATTTAAGGTTCAATTTTGAAATAAGGTTTTGGGTTCAATTCAAATTAGGGTACAAAATATATATGTAATTCATTATCTAATTATTGTGTGTGTGTGTGTGTCTTTATGAATATTAGTTAATAATGAAATTAATATTGAATTTAATTTTGTATTGTGTGATATCTTGATGCAATATTGTTTGAATATACCACTTCATGAATTCTGGAATTATTAATGTTGTTGTTTGGTGTAGTGATTGTTAGATTTTGTGATTGTATTTGGTGTTCTGGTGATGTCGGTGGATAACGTGGTTTATGGCACCGGTCGGGAGGTTTTGTCCTCCAATCACAATTTTCACTGATGGTGCTTTTGATTGGTTGTTATTTGAAATGCAGTAACGTCGGTGGTTGATGACGTGGTTTACGGTAGCGGCCGGGAGGTTTTGTCCTCCACTCATGATTTTCAGTGGTGTTGCTTTTAAATAGTTATTGTTTTGGAATGTGGTTGTGAATGTTGTGTTTAATATATTTTGAATGTTGTGGTTTTTTAATTTGTTGATAACATGTCGGATTATTAAAAACAAATTAATTGATCTCATGATTCACAAACCAATAAATCTTGTTGTTAATATGTTGATTATTGGCCTATCGATTACAATGACTCACTGATTCATCGGTATAATTAATTATTATACTGTATTATTCTTCCCACCCCCAAACACCTTATAAACGTGTGGAATTTAGTATCAAATAGAGAGTTTGATACTAAACTTTGAACTATCTACTTATTTGGACTGTTTGAGAATGTGATTGTAATGTGGCTATATATATCTTTGTATGTGTTTTGTGATTTTTTTTTTAATTTCGATTTTTATCTCATTTTTATTTTCATGTACACTGGAATATATGTGTATTTAGAGAGATTCGGAAAGGTGCTGCCAAATTTTTAGGTCCTCGATAACATACTTAAGATATATAATCGCATTCTTGAAGATCACATTCTTGAATGGTGTGTGTATATATATATATATTCATGAATGGTGTGTATGGTGTTTCGATTGTTTAGGTGTCATCAGAGCCTAATATGTATCAAACTTAATATTTACTTTTATTGTATCTTGAGTAATTTAATCTTTTCCTTTATTATATTCTACCTAATTTAATTATTTTCTTTTATTATATGTTTCATAATTTAAATTTTTACTTTTATTTAATTCAATATTTTCCTTTTATTCTCATAATATAAAAATATAAATAAGCCATATATAATTAGTAGAGAAAATCTAAATTATATATGACTTATTTAATTAGTAGAGACAAATTACATATGATATAATTTTAATTACAAAAAAAACTAAATTATGAATATAATTAAATAAGTTGTATTTATAATAAAAATTAAAATAATTTTATTTTTTGGATTTCAAATATGATATATAGGTAAATTACGAGTTATTTTCAATAATCTAAGTATGTAACAAAATATTAGCAATTAATTCAATATAAACATAAGAATATAAAATTACGAGTTATTTTCAATAATCTAAGTGTGTGTGTGTGTGTGTGTGTGCACTAAATGAAAAGATTTCTATCTTACCTGTTTGCTTTGAAAGCTACAGGCTGACGTGCAATTTTCTAGTGGTTCAGAGACTTATTTGGCGAACTCTTGAGGTTTTGAGACTTACTAAAATATAAGAATTCTAATTATAGGATTTCGGGGATTTTAATTATAAGAGTCCCATTGTTTTTTTAGTTTCCAATTAATCATAATATGGTAATAAAATATTCTAATAAACTAATAATTAAACACCAACTAATTTTGAAATCATATTTATAGGTCATTAAAGTTAAATTTTTGAATCGAGTTGGTCTAAAAGCTCGCTCATTAGTATATATTGTATAAAAGAGTTCATAACCGTGTTGTGTAAATTTTTGAATCGAGTTGGTCTAAAAGCTCGCTCATTAGTATATAATGTATGAAAGATTTCATAACCGTGTTGTGTAATTCAATTACTAACACAATTTATGAATAAAACTGTTAAGCATCCAAGATTATTATTTAATAAAAACTTTATAAAGGTGATAAGCACCCCTGAGGTTTGCTTACAGGTGCAAATAGACCTCTAACCTTTTTCTTTTTTCTTTTTTTTTTTTTGCAAAAACCAAAAAGTTTAAGCTTTTAGGATTATATTTAACATTGCTACACATGGAGTTACACTAACACCGTTAGTTAAATTCCATAACCATTCTAAGTGTGTAATTAAAAATTATTAACGAATTTAATCTGAAGAATAAAATATAAAATTACTTAATAATAATGAATTTATAGTGATTAGACACCGTTATAATGCATGGATTGAGAATATGAAATATTTTAAATTTATTTAAGTAAGTAAATAAAACTATTAAAAAAAATTAATCTAAACATCAAATATAAAATTATTTAATAATAACTATTATTATTATTATTATTAAATAGTGATTGGGCATTGGTACAATACACGTTGCGAATACGACATCTTTTGATTTTTTTTAGAGTTACTAATGATTTTTAGATTTAAAACTTTGTAATTACCATAAACTTTTTTTTATATTTTGAATTTATCTTTTGATTAATCCATTATAATATACGAGTGTTAAACTTGTATATATATACCCATACGGGGAAGAAGCCGATGTGCGTGGACAAAGATGTTTGGAAGATATGGCAAATGGAGTGGGCGAAGCCCAAGGAGGTTAAGAGGTTCCAAAGGCCAACAAGAATAGGCTGAGGGAACCCAACGACCCTGTACAGGGATTGATTCGCACGTATTTGTCATGATTTTTGTATATTTGGCTAGTGTTTTAGTTAGATTTGTTGTTAATTTTGGTATAAGTTGGATAAATTGAGCATATTTTTGTATTTATGTATCTCCGACTTATTTTACCATATTTTATATTTATTCTAGGTATTTTGAAGTCTTTCGGTCTTAAGATGGAAGAGTGTGGGCCCGCGGGTGGAGTTTCAAAGAAATTGGGCCCCGATTTGATGTATTACCTCTGACACTGGGCCTGTTATCAACACTGGGTTACCTAGTGTCAGCACATCCGGTCGGATTGACTACACAACCGGTTGGACGAAACCTTCTGGACTCAGGTCCGATCGGATGGACTGGCGTCCGATCGGACAATACTAGGTAAGTCGTCCACACTGGGTTACCCATTGTCAGTCGTTACAACTCGGATTTTGAGGAGATTTTCAGTTACAAAAGAGGATTTGAAGGCTACAAAAGGCCAAGAACTCAACCACATTCATAACCCCATCCATAATCCATCCATAATCCATCCCTCGTCCGGTTCGTGACAAACCGAGACAGGAAGACATTCTCGAACCTCTTGGGGATGACAACCCATGAGAGTTCTTGAATCGTTCTTCATTTTATCTCTCTTTTCCAGATCAAAACCTACCCGGATAGAAGGGACGAAGACCTCCCACGAGGACACACTCGGAACTAAAAACACCGATATGTCACCTCAAAGCCCCACGGCAACCAGTTGCTGTAGCGTAGATTCAGTAGTTACCACGACGGTAGAAGCTCTCGGGAGTCCATGACAGCTTCCAAGGCTCGACTCGTAGATGATAATCCCTCCGGAATAGCTGGAGATAGTTCTCGCAAACATTTCAATTTCGTACTCTCTAAACTCTACTTTAATTGTATGGTTGAGTGTTTGAACGCTTTTGGTTTCGATAGTTAATGGTTATTTCGATATTTCTTAATTGTGCGTTTGACGCCCGCATTGGTTAATCTAGTTGGTAATGTTCTTGGTTATAATTGCTAGTTTTAGAAGTAATTTAGCTAATGCTTGTTATATGTTCGACGAAATGCTTGAGTAACAACTCTTAGTTTAAATCTCGTAATTAAGTGCTTGCGAGGATATTGACGACCTCGTCAATCATGATTAATTCTTGTTTTGGGCTTGTGATATTGGGTTTGTTGATGATTGCTAATTAGAGTTTACGGGTCTAGATCCTGGAATCGTTTAGAACCATCACTTGGAATCATCGGGCGTTTAATCTATACATTGGAATTTGACAACCCCAACTCGTAGACTAAGTGTTCGACGAAATGCCCAAGTGGTCATGGAGACGATTCCAAGGCCCTAGACCCCCGTTTTATAATCCTTTAAAAAGGTTTTAAATTTCGTATTAGAATTCATTGTTAAAACTTTTATAAATATTAGTTAAGTTCTTGCATAGAGATTCACGCTCTCTTTGCAAGATTAGTTTTAAATTGCTCGTAGTATAAGTCTTATTTCTTCGTTTTGGTTATTATTATTCTCAAATCAAAACCCTTTTGTCCGCGTGTTTAGCGTAGTATTTTGTTATTTTCTCGTTCGTAAAAACAAACAGGAAAACAACTTCCGATTAGCCTTCCTCGAGAGATTCGACTCGAGTTAACTTGCCAGTCTACGGTGACCCCGTTCTCTTGAGGGCGAACTAAACCCTTTCAAACGTAGACGCGTATTTGTTTAACTGGATATTAATTTTGAAAGGATGCAAAAGTTCGGATCAGGGATATCAAATTATATCGGTGGGCTTCGATCTGTAGTTGGTTATGCGCGTATGGTCTTAAATAACTTTATAGTTATGTTTGTCCATTTAAATCATAAGTAATTAATTAATTTATCATAATTAAGAGAAAATAATTTTATTAATTGAATATAGTTTAAGGAAACAGGTAGGGAACCCACTGTGTGTGAGGCTTTTATAGCTATGCACCAGAAGAACGGTGGCACACTTGTTGACCATGTCTTTCATTTTTAATTAATACTAATTGTGGTTATTTTTTGGTGTATATACGTTGTGTAAACTACCAATTTTTTATTTCAAGTGGAGTTTCAGAGGCTTCTAGACGAAGATGTGTTGCATCATAGGATTCGAACATGGAGTTTGAAGAGAATGAGGTCTATCTAGACATCGTCGACGTGAAAAAAGGTTGACGTTATAGTACTGGCTGCTGGGGAAAGTTTGTGACTTCGAAGAGTTTCAGGAGCCCGGTTCTTTCTCTTAGCCCGATAGTTGTGTTATGCATCTCGAGATACATCTCCAAAGCTATCATGAGCATCTTGAGACGTAGAGGGAGCAGCTCAATGCGTACAAGCGAGCCCAGCAAGAAGACCACGAGGCACTCACGGGCGAGAAGCAAGAGCAGGAGGAGGCGTGTGCTCATGAGCGGATGAAGCTCAAGGACCGACTCAACAAGCAGGAGCAGGGGATCGTTTCAGTGATGGCTCACTTTTCATCTCAGTCTTAGCAGCCTCTTCCACCCGATCCTTAGTAGTGTTTATGACGTTTAATTTGTTGTGTTTATACATGACTTTAACATATACCACATACTTCATTAATATTTAGTTGTATTTGGAGAAATATTTTTTTAGGGCGCGGATATTGGCACCTCAATTTTTATGAGTTCACACATAAACCATTCAGTATCAAAACACATCACAAAATAATCCATAACTGAAATACAAATTTAAAATACAAGATTAAACCTGAGTATTTATTGATTGATGTCATGTTCTTCGCTAAAGCTCTGCTTGATTCTTCTTTTCACACTAAGTGTAATATCTACTCTCAAGCCTCTCAAGTGTGTCTCAAATCAATTCACTCTATGTTCTAAAGTTTCATGCGAACACCCTAAATCTAAAACATGGAGCGAACTCATAAAACTTTGGGGTGTCAATATCCGCACCCATTTTTTGATTTGTATTGTTTTCTTTTTGAACTTTTGTTTTTCGCTATTAAATTTGGCATCTACATATGAACATATAAAAAAAAACAAAAATACTGACGGTCAAGTACCTTTGATATTATTTATTTAATTAAATTTGTCGACAGAAATAATTTACTGACGGACAAACCCGTCACATTCCCGTCTGCCAATTGCTCACGTGATATTTTTCATCAGTAGTCCATCGGTATATGCCGAAGGATATAATGTGTGTCGGACAAGGAGAATCCCGACAAGCTGGCTGTCGGGGTGCCCATCGACAACATTACTAATGGACAAAATAGCCATCAACAAATAGTTACCAACAAAGAAAATGTCGACAATGCTAACTCATCGACAATTCAGTATTTCCCTTACTAGCGGGAAATATCCCTTTTACCGAGGGATTTGTCCGTCGGTAAATGTTAATTTTTTTTTAGTGTCATACTGTCACTTTTAAATATAAAAGTGTCACCTTTCAATAAAAAAATTCCACTATACATATTAGTCAAATATTTAACTAAAAAGATAATAGTTGTAAAAGGAAAAGGAGAAGAGAAGAAGACACAAAGGAGAGCGGTAAAATTAGGGTTCTCTTATTCATCAAAGATTCCCTTTATATGGGGTATCAAATACATGTTTACATAATACATAAAGATAAGAAATACCTAAATTGTCCTTCATCAGTTACTTGTTGACAAAGGCATACTAATTGTGTTTTTCCTTCAACACTCCCCATTGTGCCAAGTCAAAGGGTGAAATGGTGTTTCATTGTTGCCTCGTTAAAACCTTGACAAGTAACAAAACCCAATGGGAAAAACAAAACTTGGTCTAAGGGAAGAGAGTACAACACACCTATGTTGAGACTTCCCCTAAAGTCTACACCTCTCTATGATATGTACATCTATCAATAGAACTTTGAAAGTCTCCACTTCCTCAATTTATTTGATTCTTGAAAAAGTGCATAGTTGTTGGTTGTAGAAGAGTTGTGGTGATATTACTCGTATTATCACATTTTCTTCAGTGATAGACTTCAAGCCACTATTATCAGATATATGAATGATCATAATATTTACCATTGATAATCACTAACTACTACATGTATGATAATAATCTCTTTACATGGATCGAATGAGTAACCAACACCAATGATACTATTTGGTATTTCACAGTCCCAATTATATTTATGAATGGGAAAAATAAACTCGCGTCAATGGCTTATTTTAGGTATCAAAGTACATTTTGATTCCATCCAGTGATATTGCGCTTTCTTGAGTTAAATCAAGATAACAATTTTGAGAAAGTAATATTTGGTCAAGTGTATTAGTAATGGTACAATAATGCGCATATTGTACGTAGGTAGAGATTTTCAGCTCCCACCAGTTCTTCGTCATTCCATTGACGAAATTGATATTTCTTTATATCTCCACTTTAATTGCCTGATCATCTTTTGGATATATGCAGACTGTAGAATTTAGTATTCCACATACTCGGTTTTAGTTTAAAGCCTTAACATGACCAAGTTCTCCCATGTTGCATTATCTCAAATGAAAATTTCAAATAACTAGCGATATTTCTTATTTCATTAAGAGTGTATATTATGTTCCTTTCATCGACATATACAATCATAATAGCAAATTTAAAAATTATTTTATTTATAAATACGCAAGGGCATAGATTATCTTTTCCCAATCAAGTAGTCACTTAGACGGTTATAGCACATCCGTCTGGATTATTTCAATCCATAAAGTGAATGTTTTAATTTAATTGTAAATGCACTCCGTGACTTAGAGTCACTTGCCTTGGCAAGAAAAGGGCAGCAAGCACTTTCGTATATATCTCTAAATCATGAATCCCATAGAGGTATGATGTAACCACAGGTATAAGTTGAATTCTCATTCTTTAGAATATAACATATATTATGGGAGAGTACATATCCCCATAGTCAATTCCAGGGCATTGTGAGAAACTTTGTGCTTCAAGTCTAGTTTGAATCTCATTGCTTTATTTTTCTCAATACGCTTCCTGACAAAACTTTGTTTATGTCCTACAAGTTTTACACTTGGTGTGTTTATCACTACCAGACCAAATACATGTCTTTTTGTCAGTTAATTTAGCTCTACCTCGATTGATTCTTTATAATTAGGCAAATTTTCTCTTTGTTGATATTTCAATAGAGCGTGGTTCGATACTATCATGCTCTATGATTCCTTGAGCAATAGTGTATATATCATCAATGTGTGTGGAAGATCTTTCCATCAACTCATATAAACTCTCATTGTACATTTAGATTTCTTTATTCTCTGGAATCATATTAAACATCGGAGCGTCCTCCAGTAATGATTCATGGACATAAGTATAACTAGAGTTAATCTCAGAGTAATTATCGTCATTGATGATCAATTAAAGTTGTGCCATACATGACCTCTTATTCCTTGGGTGAGTATTGATTGAACCAAGTGACCTTCCCATGTTCCTTCTGGGAGTCACGACCTCAACCACACCTCCTATGGTTTAAATGTCTTGGTTTGAGAGATTGTACCCTTTATGGGGACTTTTAACCTTGCAGATACATTTGTAGCTGGTAAATATATGATCTCGTCACTTTAGAAATTGAATCTTTTATACTTTGAAGATCAATTGTTCACTTTACTTTCACGTTACATTGTTGCGGGGATCATAATGAGACATAGTGTGAAACTATTCATGTTGTTCCATTAGAGAATACATTTTCTTATCTCCCCCTAACGATGGGAAGACTGTCTCATTAAAGTGACAAATCCAAAGATTTAGCGATAAAGAGATCGTCTGTCAAAGGTTTCAAATAGAGGATGACTATTGGAGATTCATATCCAACATAAATACTTAATCGTCTTTAGAAACTCATATGAATGCGTTGTGGGGGCGCAATAGGCACATATACTGCGTAATCAAATATGCGTAGATATGAATTATCAGGCTTATATCCAGTTACCAACTGGTACGCAAAATACTTGGTTAGTAGAGGTTCATAAACGAATAATTATGAGTTGCGTGCAATATTGGATAACCCTGTGCAGAGACAAATATATGAGTGCGCATAAATATTATTTTAGTCACCATCTATATAATTTTTGACGGTGTCTTCTTTGAGACCTTATTATATATGCACATTATGGTACAAGATGCATTACATCATCTTGATTAAAATGCAATAGACATCAAATACTTTTGATGTAAACTCTCTAGCATTATGAGTTTGGGTAATCTATAAGGGTGGTGAGTCCTCAATCATACTAAATGTGCTAGAAGCTTTGAAAATGCAATATTATTATGGACAATACGTGCTGAAGCATCGACCAAACTATAAAATAATTGAAAGATCTTCATTTTGAATGGTTATGTCCACATGTATCACCAATTATCAATTATAAAAGTGGAATATTATACTTTGTATCTTTAGAATATGCAGGTCTCAATCATAAAGTTTTTCTAATGAACAAGTTTTGAAAAAATAAGTGATGTACATTTGAGATATGAATGTATGTAGTGCTCTTAGTATTTCAGATTGCACTAGCTGTAATTGAACATCATTAGATCGACATTATACTGTGCATCAAATTTCTATCTCATTTTTTATTCACTCAAAATAAAATATGTCCATGTTAATTTCTTATAATATGGACCATCATATCACGACGACCAAAGAATCCATGCCAGTCGTGTCAAAACTTGAATGAGTAAGTGTCCAAAAGTTTTTTGTTGGTCATATCTTATGATTCAACAATAAAAAATTAGTAAAGTAAATTACTAGATTGACTTTAAAACATAATTTCTTCCAAATAAATTAAAGGTATAGTTCCATTCTCATAATGTATTTCTTGATGATAATCATTAACATGAATAGCATCAAACTTTACAAGGTTCGTTTTGCTCTTAGTCCATACTGAGCTTTTATGACTTTGATCAGTGTGCCACTAGGCATCAAGACTTTCTCACATATAAACATCAATAACCAATTAATAATTGTCTATTACTCGACAAATTTTCACATTCTTCATAGATATTTGAACAAAATACTTTTCATTCTAATATTTTATATTTTCGTCTAAATATGTTACATTATATCTTAATATTATACTCCTAAACCTTGTATGAGAATGTGTGGTAAATAAAATCAATTATATTCAATGCTTCAGAATGAAATGCAAAATTCACCAATAAGGCAAAAATAAATAAATCAGGCCACATCACATAAATTTAACTCAAAATAAGCTTTATGACCAAATACAAAAGTCAAATATGAATGATTGATTATACTTTTACAAGTTCTTTGTAAATTAAGAAACAAACAAGTTTCATCAATCAAAATAGAAGATACCCATTGACTAAGCAAGGTTATTGGGAGAACCTCCATGGCTTCTACCACGACCAATAAATATAACAAACTCTTACATATCTTAACTTGTGGTTCATTCTTCCCACATAAGTATGGATCAACATGTCTCTTCCCCTTTACTCTGAGGTTATTTCCACTATTCATATCGATCCTAGTTAGCCTCAAGAAATTTCCTTACCCAGAGTTCTAACATTGGTATTATGAAGAATAATTGCATGTCTCTCAATCACTTATTATCATAATTAATATTATACAAGTGCATCAGTATGTTTGCTAAAGTGAGAAAAAAATAGAGTGAGATCATATCTCTTAATTACTTATTGTCATTTAAAGTGACTTTCTTTTTTCACATATGGTAAGACATGTTTTTAGTCGCAACATATCAAAGTCATTGACCCTTTTTAGCAAACAAATAAATTTTCTTTTCACTAAATTCTTAGACTTGGAAGTAGTGTTTCATAAAATTCTCAAAATACTCATTTAGAGCACATCCCAAGTTTTACTGAAATTTCTCAACTACATATACTTCCAATATAAGATTTGGGGTCAATATGAAGTCTCAAATTTATTAGAGAATTGGCTTTGACTTAGTTTCACGATTCTTTGTCAGTTGGGGGTTGGTGGATGATATTATTGTGGAATTATAGTTACACTAGTTTCTACATCAAACGACTGATGGTAGTACTCAATTTCTTTTGAGTATATTATTTTGAATTTATATTGAGTTCCTTCAATCAATTTTTTTAAATAATGAATTTGAAGAATATATGTCATACTCTTTCTTTGATATTATGTTAATATACTTTGTCAAAAGACTTATTTCTTCAATTCTATATCGTTCATGAACTTTCATTATTATGAAAATATGCAATTGTACAATCAATAATACATATATTGAAAGTAGTTTAGAAAATCATCTTGAAGAGAATTACCAACATACATGAATCTATCAATTCATCGAAATTCATTATTAACTAAATATATTGGCAAAAACATGATCAATCTCTCATCTAATCATGTAACTAACTTTATTTACGATTTCTAAATAATAAATCATCTAAGAGAATATATAATAATATACTATGTACTCTATGAATATCATTAAAGTATTACAAAATTCCATGTTTGTCAATATTGTACATAACACCACATGCATATAATCATAGGTAACATATATATATATATATATATATATATATATATATATATATATATATATACACACACACACACACATATATGCTTTGTATAAGAATCCACAATAATACATACATTCCATATATCCATATAAACAAATATTTCTTATTCAAATTTAATAAATAATAGGGTAATTCGAGTTACCTTGGAGGAAAGACACAGTTCTTTCTAAATTTTGTTTTTACAATAGGTTTGTCCGCGATATATTTCGAATGACATATACCTTCAAACCCGATCTCCACCATACAGATTTAACCACTATATCTTGTAAGTATTATATCCAAAATCCAGTTTCATCCATCGGTCCGATTGTGTGTAATTCAATTTTTTAAAAGAAACTGGGCAGACAGTTTCGGGAAACAGGATCAGCTATGTTTAAAATTCATTATAGCATTCTTCAGACCTCATATTCAAATCTTCACCATTAAGATTGAACTTATATATGTGTGGCATATACATCCAAATTTTGTCTTGATCTAACGGTTCTATTGTGCGCAATCGTGTTTTGAAAAATGATGCACACAAAATTGCAAAAATAAAATCTGTTTTGTTCGGAATTTTATATATATATATTCACGTATCTCCAAATCCAATATCCACCATTCAAAATGTTGTTCGACAGGTTTGAAGGTTCTGTAAAAATTGGAGAGTGATCCAATGGTTGAAACGCGAAGAACCGGTTTTTCGAACTTATAGAGCGGTTAGATTTTCGACGTACAAAAATTGTATAATTGTTGATTTCGTTATGGAGGCTTATTTGTCGATCACTCTCAATAGGTTAGAGTTTCATGTTGATAACGCGAAAAAGGAAAAGTGAAAGAGAAGAAGACATAAAGGAGAGCGGTAGAATTAGGGTTCTCTTATTTATCAAAGACTCCCTTTATATAGGGTATCAAATACATATTTCCATAATACATCAAAGATAACAAATACATAAATTGTCCTTCATCAATTACTTGTTAACGAAGGCACACTAATTATACTTTTCCTTCACCAATAGTTACATTTTCCTTTAATACTCATTTTTGGTCCTAAAAATGTTACTTTACGTTTTAAAATAAAAAATTATCACATTTTTTTACAAATGTGACTTATGACTTTAGAAGTGTTAGTTTGAATTTTAAATAAAAATTATCACTTTATTTTTTAAAAGTGTTACTTTTTAGTCTAATGTATCACCTTATATTTCGTATCTTAAATTATTATATATTAATTGAATATAATATATATATAATATATATATAATATATATATATATATATATATATAAGTAATTATTTTTAGTAAAAAAAATAATACTTTTAATTAAAAATTAAAAATAAATTCATATTAGGACTTGTATAACAACCATATACAAGTATATTTCTCGAGATTTAAATAATTATGTATACCAAAATTCAATCCAATGAAATCACAGTACAAACATGCCCTCAAAGGGTGAAGAGGGGAGTTAAAAGCACAAGTAGGGGTGTTAATCCGGTTTCGGTTAACTGGTTAACCGGCCGATTATAACCGGTTTGACCGATTACGGTTAACCGTTGACCACCGATTTCGATTAAACCGTAACCTATTTTCGGTAGTTAGGTTACAATTAGAGTTACCGGCTAACCGTAACCACCGGTTAACCGGATTTTTTAAAAAAGAATTGCCGACAGTTTAACCGGCGGTTAAACTACCCGGTTAATGGTCGTTTAAAATCAATGGCTCGGATAAAATAGTCGTTGATCATCAACGGTCAAAAAACTAGTCGTTGGCCAGTTAAATGGCTTGTTTTTCAAAAAAAAAAATTAATCCATTTTGACACCTATAAATACCCCACTCTCCAACACCAGTCCTCACACCAATTCATCCCTACTATTCTTATTCTTCTCTTATATTTTCAAGTTTCAAGTTTCTAATTTAATTTGTGCAAAAAATACTATCAATAATATTCTTGTTCTTCTTAATCTCGTTTTACTTAATTCTCTTTTATAATATTATTATGGCAAGTTATTTTTGTAATATCAATACCAATACTCCAAGCTCTTCTCGTCGAGGTCGAGGTTGAGGATCTCGATGAGAATCTTCGGCCGTCTTCGGAGATTATATTTCCGATGAGATAACGGCGGAAGAAGTTGAAAACTTATATAATCAAATCAACTTCAGCGAGCAAGATCAAACCAATTTTGAAGAGAATTTACCCACCTCCGACGAATCCGAACCGCCGGCCGCTGTCAATTTGGATGAAGATGAGGAAGAAGCGGGTGATATGCTACCGACTCAATTGAGATTGAGGAAATACAAATCCCCCATCTTTTGATTGTATTTCACAAGAACGACAGTCAACGGTGAATCTCGAGCGCAATGCAATTATTGCAAGAGTCATTACACCTTCGATTCTAAAAATAATAGAGGCTACGGGTTGCTCAAATACCACATGGAGAAGAAACATCCCGAAAAATACGGCGTTGATAGCTCCCAAACACAAATAAACTTCTCATCTTCATCTACTGTCAGCGTCGGGACCGACGACCAAGGTACAAGTTCTAATTTATTTCAATATAGCGGAAGTGGTCATAGAAAATTTCTTGCAAATTTTGTTTCCGCTATGGGTATTCCTTTTAGTTATGGGCATAGTAGTCACTACGAAGATTATACTAGGGGTGCATTTTATCCATCTAGCACTAGAATTTCACGAAATAAAGTTACTCGCGATATTGAAAAAAAAAGTTGGTGAGTATAAATTGAGTTTGATTTCCACATTTGATAGTTTGTCTCAAAGTGTCTCTATATGTTCGGATATTTGGATGGATTCCTATCATAATAACAATTATATGGGAATTACATGCCATTGGATTGATAATTCATGGATTTTACAAAAATGTTTAATATAGGGAGTTTAATAGTTCGCATACCGCTGTAAATATTTCGCCCAAAATATATAATATTTTGTCCGAGTATCATTTAGGTAATGTCGCCGCTAATACGACTAGTTTTCAATTTCATTTGATAATGCCTCCGCTAATACGGTTAGTTTAGATTTGTTAAAGACTTTTTGTCAACCCACTATTGGAGGCAAATCTTTTCATGTTAGATGTATTTGTCATATTTTGAATTTATGTGTTCAAGATGGTTTAAATCCTTTTTAATCTAAAATTGCTCCGATTAGGAGTGCGATATTTCATATACGTAAACACGATTCGGTTGCAAAAAAAATGGCGAAAATTTTGTCAAACCAATGATTTGCAACCAAAGAAATATTCAATTGATGTGCCAAATTGTTGGAACTCTACTTATAAATTGCTTAATAATTCTTTTGAATATAGAGAAGCATTGTGCATTTTTTGCTAATCAATATGTCAATTTCATTTTATTTCCCTTGTAAGAACTTTTAACGACGCCATCATGACTATATCTGATGTTTAATATCCTATCTCCACACTACTTCTTGATCAATGTATTCAAATTGTACTTGTTAGTACTTCGTTACTCAATTCGCCTGAATTGGGTGAATGTATTGCTAGTATGTTGAGTAAATGGGTCATACATTTTCTCTATATTCCTGATATTTTTCTGATTTCAAGAATTTTAGACCCGAATTATTGGGTCGATGTTTTACAAAGTTTATTTTAAATTTATTATGAAGCATTAGGACCTTTTTTACAAACTTTAAATATTGAAATTGTAACTCTCTTAGTGTTTCTCACCAAGCACAACAATCTTTAACACAGATTTTTAATGCTTACAATCAATCTAGGGATGTTAATGTGTCCTCTTTCCCTTCCCCTCCAACTTCTAAGACCATTTTTCAACGACCCTCGACAAGCTCTAGCCCCATATACTAGGTTGATTGAGGATACTAAGCGAAAAAGGCAAAGGGCTAGTGCTAGTCGATGGAATTAGATAGTTATTTAGGGGCTTTTGAACTGAGTAGTGTCCTAAAAAACCCCGATGGTACTGCTAACGATATTGTGCAGTTTTGGTCGAAAGTGACCACTATTTTTCCTACACTTTCTAGGATTGCCAAGGAGGTTCTCGTCGTTCCTATTTCAACAGTTTATATTGAACAGGCATTCAACACATGAGGCTTTTTGTTAGATGATCGTTGGTCTAACTTATTACCCAAGAATCTTCAAAATGAAATGTTGATGAATGATTGGGTCAAATTCGAAAAACGAGAACAAGAAATGCAATTGGATGAAGGTGAAGAGAGCGACTATTACGATATCACTTCGGAAGCAACGACAACGACGAATAGGTAAGTGATGTAAGTATAAGAATTGCGTGAATTTTGATTCCTCTACGAGGATACGTAGGCAAGTTAATTCTAATATTAAAAGTTAAATCTAATTTTAACTTCTAATATTAGAATTAAAATCAAGTTCTTTTTTTTAATTTAGTTCTTTCAAAATAAAAAAAAAAATCGAATTACGTGGACTTTGATTCCTTTCCGGGGATATACAGGCAATTTAATTCTAATATTAAAAATTAAATTTTTAATTTTTAATATTAGAATTAAAATCAAGTCCTTTTTAAAAAAGATAAAATTATTTTTTTTAAACTTTTTACTTTAAGATTTAAATTATCATTATTTATCTCATTCTAATTTCATTTAAATTTCTCATTCTCAATTATTCAAGTTTTATTTTTTAAAAATAAAATAAAAAAATATAAAAACCGCCGGTTTTTCGTTTAACCGCAACCTTAACTAGGGGTGTGCAAAATTCGACCAAAAACCGAACCGGCCGAATAGTACAATTCGGTTCGGTTTTTCGACCGACAGTTCGATTTTCGGTCGTAAAGAATTTCGGTTAATTCGGTCAGTTTTGGTTTGACTACCAAAAAAATCGATATAACCAAACCGACCGAATTATATATATATATATAAAATATTAATTATATATTTTTTTAATTTATTTTTATGGCTTGGAAAATAATGGGGGTTTTAAAAAAAATAATCGGTTCGGCTCGAAACCGACCGAAATATTTTGGTTCGGTTTTCCATATTTTTTCGGTCGGTTCGGTCCGACCAATGACCGAATTCGGTCACGGTTTTGACATTCGGTCTGTTCGTTCAACCGAACCGACCGACACACACCCTAACCTTAACCGGTTCACCATCGATTAGGTTACAATTAGATGAAATTCGATTAATTTAACGACCAATTATTAACTGTCGATTAATTAACCAATCGGTTGTAATTAGATTAACACGACTAAGCACAAGGCGGAACAAGAAACTCGTCGCCGTAGAAAAATAAAAAAGTTAAAAAATAAATAACAAGAGAGAAAACAAGTGAAAAGGGTCCTTTCATGGTGGCGTCAGCAAGAGGGTCCCATGGATCCCATTCCATTATGCATTTTGGCACTCCTACAAATACCACACCTCTCCCAACCTTTTCATTTGCATTCAACCCAAACAAAAAACCCCATCACACCACCCAGCTCTCACCATCCCCAATTTTCTCTTACAAATTCAGCTTTCAACTGTCATCCACTGATCTCGCTTCTGTGGATGTTGTTGTTTGCTTGAATTTAAGCTACTAAAATATTTTCAGTGTTATTATATATTTACTTGAAACTTTTTTTCCTTGGTTTCTGATCAATTATATATAAACAAAAAAAACAAAACAATTACAAGTGATCATGCCTGTGAGAAATCAAATTCCAACTTCACCTGCCATGAAACAAGGGATAGTCACCATTCTCGGCTCTGACTGCGAAAAAAATTATAAATCATCAGCAGCATCCATTAGAAGAACACTCTCAGCTGATATGTCCTCCAAGAAATGGCTCCATCAAAATGGGTTTTTTGCCCCATTGAAAAATATTGCTACATCTCCATCTTCATCTTCATCTTCATCTTCTTCGTCGGGAGGCGAAGAGGAATTTTATCAAACACCTGGTGATCAGGATGACGTTTGGAGATCAATCCAGGCGAATATAGAGAAAATGGTGTCTTGGGACTCGATTCTCACTCAGAAGAGTGACAACTGTTTGTTCCCGCCACCTTATGTTCATCCGCTCGTGAAGAGATCGGTCAGCGGCCTGAGCGAGAAGAGCCTGGAGATCTGCACCGAGAGTCTCGGGTCGGAAACCGGGTCGGACTGCTTCTCCTCCGCCAACCGTTCGACGGAATGTCTAAACGAAGGAGACGAAGTTTATAAAGAGATCAAAGGTGAGGAGTTTAACAAATCTTATTCGGATCCGTTCGCAGATTTGCGGGTCGTCAAGTACAAGAGTTCGCCGGCGCGGCCTCTCCCGCCGCCTCTGCCGTCCGTCTCCGCCGGCGGCCACGTGCAGTCCCGCCGGGAAAACGGCCGGCTGATTCTCGAAGCTGTTTCGGTCTCGCCCAAGAATTATTTCCACGCCCAGCGCGGAGAGGGGCGGCTCGTTTTGACTTTGGTCCATGGCGGGAAGACGGCGGCGGAGAGTGAGAAAGTGGAGGAGGTGTTTGATGGCATGGAGGATGTTCCGGCGGTGGAGATGGTTGATGATGGCGGCGGGGACGGTGGTTATGAGGAGGAGGAGTTTGTGGTGGGGAAAAATCTATCTTTGCCTAGTGGGATGATAGGTGTGCATAAATCGGGGCTAGTGATGAGAAGATTTGTGGCGGTGGGGAATATGAATGCCACGTGGCCCAATAAGGTGGAGGAGGAGATCCCGGTCCCGCAGTCCCTTCCACCGCCGCCGATGGCACGGCTGATTCCGGCGGCGGCCGCCTCGTTCAACGCTTACGAGTACTTTTGGCGGAATAAAACCACTGGTGGTTTCGTTAATCCTCCCGTGATTAACAAGAACCCGATCAACAACAGCAATAACAACAACAACAACAACAAGCCCCGTGAAGATCAGAATTTGGTGATTACCAAAGGGAATAAAGGAGAACGTTTCGTTCCATATTCGAGGGGATGCAAGGAGCCAAGGAGGTCACTGTTATTTTGGGACTCGTATTGCATTGCCACTTCTTGAGGATGGGTTAAGATTTAATTAATATTTACCTAGCCAAAAAGAAATGTTAATTAAATCCATTAATATTATTAATCCCCACAAATTTATATTGACTATATATGTACCCTCTGTCAACCTCCCAATAAGTCATGTAAAAAAATGACCATGTTGTCCAAAAAAAAAGAATTGTGATAGCCAAAAATAAACATGAATGGGAGCGAGGAATAGTTTAGAGAACATTTTTACATAAACGTTGAGCTTGAGTCATCACTCTCTTGTTAGTTAAACTAGAGTGATATTGTACTAATAATGACTACTAAAAAACCAAAATCTTTCATCAGCACAATGTTTGACTTGGTGGGCTGTCTTGTCTTCTTGTCTTTGTTGATCATAATGGGAATTCCACCTTTTCCTTCTTTTTTTTCTCCTCAGCTTTTGTAATTTTTGGTCCATTTGATGTTGATCATGGGGACACCATGATCCAATATTCTTGATTTGTTCTTGTCATTTAGAGTTAAAGTTCAGCACCATGGACTCTCACACATTTACACATTCACCCTTCCCACAATGAACTATTACAAGCACTTAGGAGATAGAATCGGTTTTTAGAGCTAGAGGTCTCAAAATTTTTATTCTCATTTATGTACCATTAGGTCAAATATGTTGCAGTGACATAATTTACATACTATTATTTTAAGTACGAGAATTTACTATGAGCATACCATTAGGTCAATTATGTTGCATTGACATAAGTTACATGCTATTATATATTAAGTACGAGAATTTACTATGAGCATATCTGGAGATAATTATGCGGGTTCAGAAATAATAAGATATGTAATATATCACTGGTATAAACACTTCCATTAAAAAAAAAAAACAACAAATTATTATGAGCACTGCGATTCATAATTTCAACACGTTTATTTAAGAAGAAGAAGAAGAAGAAGTGCAATAATAACTATGATCATGTGGAAAGAAGCATTAGGTTCTTATTTGTAAATAGTATTAACCATCAACCATTTGGAGTGTTTGGCTTGTTAAAAGATCTTGAGTTTAATTCCTGCGACGTCCCCAGATGTTGGGCGTTTAGAAGATAGAAAGAGAAATGTATAAAACAAAATCGATCATTTGCTAACCAAATAGCGCGAGAGAGTTTTGGCAAGAGAATTTTATTTGGCCTTATATACAATTGTTTGCAAAAGTTTTTCAAAAAATGAAAAAATTGAACTATTTACCCACTTTTAGTATTATGTTATGAATGTTCAACTTCCACCAAGATTATGTAATTACGATTGTACCATTGAAGGTTTTCCTATAAATAGGGCTTCACTTATATCGAAATATATACCTGAGAATTCATTCTCTTATACTTTCTCCATTTTCTCTTTGGTTTATAACACTTTATCAGCACGAGTCTCTAACCATCTGAGTAATATATGAAGAAAGTATGCTCTACAATTACATCTATATTATAGATGATCCTCTGTATCATAAATTCGAATTACGTACTGTATTGCATAACTACAATTATCAATCCCAATTTATGTTTTCATATTGCTTGATTCGCAGCATCCCTCAAATTTCATATATACATGCTTATATAAAAACACATGAAAGAGGGAGAGATAGAGAGAGAAAGTTAGATACGGCTTCTCATATGAAAACATATAGATACAACTCTTCATATAAAACATAGATACAATTCCTCATTTGTTCTTATTTTTCCATGTCTAGTACCTTCGTCTTGCTTAAACATCTATGTGCTTTCTTATTTCCTGAATATCCTTTTGGCCACAACTATAGTATTCTTGATGATAGCACTACAACCCATAACAACCTTTAAAACTACTGACTACATCCTCAACCCCATCGTTATTCGAAGCCACTCGGTGGTGCAAGGGATAATTGTGTCAATAAAAAAGAGGAGGGGTAAGTGATCATTACTTATTTTTAATATTTTAATATATTAAGTATTAAATCACAAGATTAGTTTTCTTTAGATATAATGATTCTATGTAATTGAAACCAAACTTTCTTGATATCATGGTGTTCAGTTTAATGAGAGCTTCATTTTTACACTAATATTGATATATAAAATAGTAACTCATTTAAAGATATGACATTTCAAAGTTTTAATAGTTAAATTATAAATTGGTACTATGACTATGGAGAATTGCACGATTATAATTGGAATTGGATATTTATCTTGTACTATTGACACTCTACAAAGACATATATGTGGCACCACGCACCGGTCAAACGGCTCAGCCGTCGGGGACTAGCAGTGATTGATGGTAGCCGATAATTTGACGTTCAATCATCCAGTCTATGATTATTATATAAAGTGATATGGATATTGTCACGCGGTGGCCAGGCAGCACTGCCGCCGTCAACAATTGCGACTGGTGACGTTTAATTCGATGTATAACCATCTACTTGGTGATGATCATATCATGAAAAAATGATTGGACAACTTGCGAATCATGAAATCAAAGTATCATTTCTATTTGGACCGAATCTCAATCGTCCATCAATAATTCGACCATTTAATAATTCCTGATCATGAATCAGTATAATATGGATGACCATGATCCTAGAGTAGTAGTTAAATATTTGTAATTTAAATTCATATATCTTATTTACTGTAATAATGTCCATGTGGTAAGTTATACCACTATTTGTTGATTTTAATTTTTTTTATTTAAATATTACAATACCTCCAGTGTGATGTGTTCAATTATCACAAGATGGGTGGTTTTACATATTTTTGTATTTTATATATCAGGAGATGGGTGATACCATTTACTAATAATATCCTACTTCCGAAGAAGTAGTTATTGATTACGTAATTTAATTATCACAATTTAATCTTTGCTATTTAAATTTATGCACTTTAAATAATGTAATATCGCTAAAGTGGTGGTTTATAATACACAATTGGATAAATCATAATCTAAAGAAGTAATTGATAAATTATTCGAATCCTACTCCCGAAAGTAGCAGTCGTTGAAATAAAATTCGTTCTCTAGGCTTATTGGATAGTAATATCGGTGCAAGTGGTACTAGAAGCTACCAACAGATAATTTAAGAAAGTAATTACTCAATAATCTCATATCAATGAAAAATAACATATCACTCGAAATAATCATATGACATCACATTGACATGATAATGATAAGTTCTCGAAAGAGCATATATCACTGACATTATAGTTGTGAAGCACTAAACCTCCATATTTGCATAAAGGCAAAATGTTGTTATTATTACTCCAGAAGAAGTACAAAATAGTCAAAGTGAAGATATTAAGATTATTACTCATAATCTCAAACTGTATAAATAAGTAGACGATTCAGAATTTAGTATAAGCTTTCTATTTGATAGTGAATCTCAAACAGGTCTAATATGTTTGAGTGTGGAAAGAAGAATACAAGTACGATAATTAATAAATGGATTACCAACGGAATATTTTGGTTTGTGAACCATGAGATCAGTTAATTGGTTTCAATAATTTAACATGTTATCAACACAACATTCAAAATTGTCATTCAAAATATATATTAAACTCAACATTTAAATTCACATTCCCAGCCGCCACAGTTCTAAACTACAACATTCAAAATCTCAACCCCGTGATTAAAGGACAACACTTCACGGCCGGTGCCATAAACCATGACGTCACCCCAACATCAAACAATCACAACACCAATAAGTCCACAATTATTTGTAGAAATAAAGATCAACCAACAATTCAATAATGTTACATGAGATAGTATATTCTAACAAAACAGCATATATAAAAAACTCGACAAGTTCAATTAAACACTAATGTTATAGTTAACCCATAATCCCATAATAAATCTATACTTGAACATTAGTTACTTAATTAAATCCTAATTCCTAAAATGCCCCTAATTGATCCTAATTCGGACATAAAATTCCAATTAAACCCTAAAACTAATTATAATTAATAACAACTATCTACATAATTACAAATTAATCCTGATTTTTAAAATAATTTAAAAAGTAATCTTAATTATGTGATTGATCTCAACTTTCAAAATAAACCATAATTCGTCTATGAATTTTCAATTAAACCTTAAACTAACTATAATCCTTCCTAATTATATAAATAACTACTAATTAATCATAAATTTTCTATATTTTCCTAATTAATCCCTAATTAATCCTAATATTTGAAATAAACTCTAATTATCTTAATAAATTCAATTCAACCCTAAAGTTAACAATTAACAATTGAAATTGTGATAAAAAGCAGATAACTTACCTAAGTTACGAGGATACATGCAATGGTGGAAGGCATAATAAATATTTAATTAGACAAAAGTGAAAATATACTTATATTGGTTGTGTTCCCAACTTCCTCTTCGTCCATTGTTAATTATTTGTAAATTTGCATTATTTAGAGTTTGGGTATAGTTTTAAAGGTGGTATAGAAGAAGAAGAAGAAGAAGAAGAAGAAGGGTTGGTGATTGACATGAGAAAAAAAAAAACAAATAAAAGATATAATTGATAACTCATAATAGATCACCTTAAAAATAAATGGGGAAATTCTCATTTGATACACATTAATCTAACTTAATTGTCATATAATTACTTAATTAAAATTCATCCCATTTAAGTCAAATATTTACCATTCAATCAAAAATTATGATATAAATAGTCTACAATACCCCCCCTCTTATATACACACTCAATTAAGGCACAACCGTCATCATTCCTCAATTTTGTTTGTTTTAAGAGAATGATTCATTTTAGTTGTTTTTTATTTTTGGCTTCAACAATTTTATACATCAAATTTTTTTTTTTTTGTTATTCATACAAATTCATCAGATTCGTAGTTCTTTTTTTTTTTTTTTTGGCTTGAACAATTTTTCACATTTTATTTTTTTTTCTTTTTAGTTTATTATCCATACAAATTTCGATCAAATTCGGAAATATTATTTTTTTTTCACTTATTATTTTTGCCGATATTTTATAAAATTTGATTATTATCATACAAAATTTCAAATCGATCAAATTAGTTTAGTTTAACGGTCATATAGATTATATACATTCTCAATAGGTTGATTTTTTAATTTTTTTTTTATTTTTTTGGTATATTGTTCTTAGAAATTCAATCAATTTTACAAGTACATTTTTTTTTTGGTTATTGTTCCCTACAAATTCTGATCAAAGTCGGAATTCATTATTTTTTTTTATTTGTTTGCTTCAACAATTTTATACTTTTTTTTGTATTGTTCTTACAAATTCCGATCAGAGGCGGAGTTCATTAATTTTTTGTTTTCATTTTCTTTACTTCAACAATTTTACACTTTTTTTTTTTTTGGTTTCTTGTTCACATGAATTTGTAGTATGAAATTAATATGAAGGTAGTATGAATATTGTAGTACGAAATTAATATGAAGGTAGTATGGATTTTGGTTGCACAGTGAGTAGTATGAAATTAATAAGTAGTATGGATTTTTAGTTGAATGGTGGAAGTAGTATGGATTTTGGTTGCCGGTGGGTAGTATGCGTTGGGTAGTATGGATTTTGTAGTATTAAATTAATTTGAAGGTAGTATGGATTTTGGTTGCACGGTGGGTAGTATGAAATTAATAAGTAGTATGGGTGGGTATTATGAAATTAATATGAAATAGTATGGATTTTGGTTGAACGGTGAGTAGTATGAAATAAGTATAAAATAATATGAATTTTGGTTGAATTAAATTGAAAGAAAAAAAACATTGAACAAAAAAATTGGTTAATAAGGTTAAATTAGTAATCTTATATAGTATTTTGGATTAAATGGTAAGTTAAAATACCAATGGACTATTTGGAATGATATATTTACATATAGGAGCATATGGTCAATGCCCAAAATAAATAGATGAGTGTGAAAAGTATTAAGTTGTTCTAATTATAGTACCCATGTTGAATATTTTAAGTTACTAAACCTTGTACCGGCCCGTGTAGCTCCATTAAATGGTTAAGTGGTTAGCTGAAACCCAAGTGCTAGCCAACTTATTAGCCCAAATATTTAGCCTAAATGTTGGGTTGATTTGTATGGCAAATTATTAGTTCAATCAAGTATTTGGTGTACCATACATTGGAATTTGGAATTAAGAAACTATGTTAAATGTGGTAAATGTATATATTTATCAAAATAATTTTTTATATTTATTGTGTTAAATTTTAATCAATTACTGTGATAAATATTCATTTTAATATTATACACAATTAATGGGTTGACACTTGGTTACTCAGTGTCATCGAGGCAACACGATTACGAAGTCCATGATTTATTGCAACCATTATAGTTATATTTGGGTGTACGCTATATCGTACATTCAAAGGTAGATATTTAATATAAAAGTAGATAAATTTTTCGATTGAGCGTATCTCGTATTATGTATTCATTTATATTATAAAAAATTGTATATTTAACACATTGAGATTAATATTTGTCATATTAAAGATGATTAGGATATATATAAATATTTATGAAAATGAATATTGGTATTTATTATATTGGAGATGGATTTTTAGCAAAATAAAATTGAACATTTATCATAACAAACATTAACATTTTTATAACATCGAATATGAATATTTTTATGCATGTTACATATTTATAAATGTACATTTATCGGATGAACGATAAAAATTTATCACAATAAAAATAAAAATTTATTTTAATAGAGATATCCAGTTATTACATTAAACATATTTTTTTTCACTCAGGTGTATAATATGACATAACCCGAATGTAAGTAATAATTTGTCGTTTCATCAACGGTCATAAAGGACGTTCTTCAGAATAATTCACTCAGCGATTTCCATCATTATAAAGTTTCAGATTGCTAATTTATGTTTTGTTCTAACGGCCATCTGATTATAAAATCAAACCCACGTATAATCTAATTAAGTTGACCTATGACTGCATGTACCCAGTGGATCCAGTAAAAAAAATGGTATTACACTTCTTAAACAAAACTAGTGCTTAACCCGTGCGATGCACGAATCAAATTGAATGGATGGTGTAAATTCATTCGATGTAAGTGTAATATTATTAATTTATTAATGTAATATAATAACTTAAAATACCCAAGTCACGATTTGGTCAGTACGAGCAAATTTAAAACAAAGGGCGTGGATATACACACCTCGTTTTATTTATTAGTTCACCTCACTAAAAATATTATCACAAAAATGTCAATATTATCCTTAAATCCTACACCCCAGAATATTTCATCTCCTTCAACTCTCCACCACCACTCTAACTGTCGCCCATCACTGCCGCCACTGCCATGGCCACCGTCTATTGAAGATCATAAACAAAACATGCACATAGAAATACGTTGCCGCCGTCGTGCCATTGAAGAAAGAAAAAGAAAGAAATGCCTTGAAAAAAGTCATTCGAACCAAACTTTCGAACACAAAATATAGGTTTAAAAAATCGATTCAAACATAAAATACAACTGCGAATAATTGATTCGTAAATAAAACACATGTTCGAAAAATTGATCTGAACGCCCCCTTTAAGGCTTGTTCAAATTTTTTTCGAACAACGTTGTATTGTTCGATCAAAAAGTTCAAACACATGATATATGCTCGAGAAACCAGAGACGAACACCCCTATTTTTCATTTGTTTCTTACCCTTTGTCGCCCATCCATCACTTACCTTTCACCACCCATCACGATTTTTCTTCTTCCTGTTCGACAGTGGTGGCGACGGTGTGATGGGCGATGATAATGGTAGAGTTGGAGTGGTGGTGAAGGGTTAGAGAAGATGATGTGTTTGGGGGGGGGGTGTAATTTTGGCATTTTTGATGATTTTTTCTTAGTGAGGTGAACTCATTAATAGATGGGGTGCCTATATCCGCGTCCTAAAAAAATTAAAGGTAAATAACTCCACATTCATATATTATTAAAAAAAAAATTGCATACTACATTATACGTCAAATAATAGTTTAACTCGCATGACAATAGTTTCAAGCTCTCACATTTAGTTAGTCGCGAAACAATCATATTAGTCACTTTTATTACAAATCATTGAGTCAATAATCTTTGTATCAAAGATTACAATAACTTTAGGTTTTTCTAATTATCGGTATCCGTTGTACTTGTTTGTCAACGTGTACACGAAAGTTATCATTAGATTATGTTATAATTCAATTACATCAATCTGTTTGAGTACAACTGAATAATCTAGTTGTCTTTAGTCGAACTTTGTTGTACGTTTTATTTTATATATAATTTATATCAACATAATTATACAATTATTAAATAAACCTTTAACCAAGAAAAATATAATACTTGTAATATAAATTTGAAAAAAATATAAAATCAACTAAATAAATACGAAAGATTGTATTTAGATTATAAATATACATTAATTAAATTAAAATTAAAAAATCAAGAAAAAATCAAATATATTCTAAATAATACAAAATAAATCCTAAATCATTTTAAAATTGAATAAAGTATTATGGATTCTAAATGATTATTTAATAATAAGAGAAAACAAAGAAATGTTATAAAGTAATAAAATAAATCATAAAAAAATATGAAATATGTTAAATATATATAAGAAATATATTTTATATCAAATAATAAAAATTATGAAGATAGTAATAGTTTAAATAATATAAAATAAATCTTATTTCACAATGATTATATAGAATAAACTAAAAATAATTTAAATCCTGAATAATCATTTACTAAATTCTAAAAGTAACAAAACACTCTTAAAATGCTATAAATTATAAAATAATCAGAAAAATATGAATTTAGTTAAATAAATATAACATATATATGTTTTAATTATAAATGGTTCTTAATAATTTCTAAAACGAAATAAAGTATAAATATAAATATTATAATATAATATAAATATGAAATTATTGAAATCAGATAAAAATAATAAAATTATCATTAATTTCTAAATATTTATTTTAAAGATATTGAAAGAATAAATTGGCGATAGTGATAAGGTAAATTAAATAAATATATAAAAGTTGATTTTAAATAGTTTTTTATCTATTTAGGGTTGATAATAAAACAATAATAAAGATCAAGAAGTTATAAAATATAATAAATTAAATCTTATAATATTTTAAAATAGAAAATACTATACTTAATTAATGTTATATAAAAAATCATCTCCTAAATTTAGAAAATAAAAAAAATATAAATATTGAAAAAATATAAAAAAATACTGCAAAAATGAAAAAAGAAATATCAAATAAATGAGACATCGTATTAAAATTGTAATTGAGCGCCTTTGTATTCTATTTTATTATAGTTATTTTTTTTTTAAATCAGCCCGATAATTGACTCGAGTAAGCCACTGAATAATTAACCACCAAGTCATCGAGTCAGTTGGTGAACCCAATAATAAATTAAAATTTATATATATATTTCAGTTTATACGAAGTAATTATATAACCAAGAGTAACAAATCATTTATGTATGGATTTCTAACGTTAAATACTTAAAGTCATAGTAATATGTCACAAATTATTCATATACAAACGTTCATAAACAATTATTTAGTTAAGAATTTTAAAATAATGTATTGAATTCTTTATATTATACGATTATATAATCATTTTTTTATTCTACCCACATATAATTTTGATTTTAAATTTTAATCAAATAATAGTATAAAGTTATTTACCTTTCACTTATGTTCATAATATAATTTTCAAATTTTTTTAGGAAAAAAAAAGAGAAAAAAGTGTCATTGTCAAGTTTGTGACACGTTTAGGGTCAAAGTTTGGGCCATCCGAGTTTTACTCGAGTCACATACAAGAAATTAAAATTTTGACGCTATTAGGTTTGTCCTCGTATCACCTGGTTTGGTCAACAAATAAATTTACAGAAGAAAAAACAAGTTCTTGTTACTGATTATAATTTTTTTTTTGTCTTCGTTGCATCAATTCTCTAGTTGTACTCGTACTATTTTTTTTTTAGTTAACAAAATTATTAAATAATTTTAAAAAATTAAATTATAAATTTTTAGATTTTTTTTATTCATTTTATTTTCTTTCCCAGTTTGATTTATATTATATTATATTTCTTGTAATTTTTATTTTTTTTATATTTATTTAATAATTATCTATAATTTAATGGTAATTTTCTTGTAGCTATGGATTCAAATTTAATTTTATAATATTATCAACCTTTTGGTTTGTTTTTTATTTTTTTGTATTTATTAAATATTTATTGTAATCTAATTATAAGTTATTATATTTTATTTATAATAAAAACAAATTTATTTGATATCATTTGACATATTTATATTTTGATTTACTTTTTCGGATTTTGCAGATTTATAAACTAATTATTTAGCTTTATTTATATATTATATATTATATATTTATATTTTATTTTTTAGATTTCTTATACACACACACAAAATATTTTTGTAGTTGCTATTATTATTTTTTATTTTATTTATATTTTTATCGATTCTCTTTTTTATTTTTATATTTATTTAATAATTTTATAGAATCTAATTATGAATTCTTCTGAATTAATTTGACTTATTTTATGAATTTTCTCTTTAATTTTATTTGATTGTTGAATTTTCGGTTTTGTTTCATATTTATTAAATAAATATTTATAATTTAATTATAAATTCTTATATTTCTAACTATATGATTTTATTAATATTTTTAATTTTATTTAAAATATTTGTGTTTTAGTTTTGCTTTTTTGGGTTTTTTTAAATTTATTAACTAATTATTTACATATATTTATATATTTTAAATAATTTTTTATATTTTAAAATTTTTTCGAAAAAGTTATATTACTTTTATTTTTCTCAAGTTTCATTTATTATTATACATAATTCTTCTATATATTTAATATTTTCTTTACATAAATTATAATCTCTAAAAAAATATTTACATAAATATTTATACTACATATAGTAAGTAAAATGAGCGGGAAAATCTTGAAAAATATTTTTAGAAACGCTAAGCTTTTTATATATATAGATAGATATAGATGTCAGAGCGATTATCTAACATTACTTCAATTAGTAAGGCCGGTGGTAAGGGTCCTGTGTAGCTGCTTTCTAAATATATTTCTTTCTTTGTTTAATTTTTCAGTTTCCTCAGATAAACAATACTCGACTCTTTCTAACATAAAACTCAGGCTATTAAATAAAACAAAAGCTTTTTTTTAAAACCTAAATGAAAAGAAAAAGGATTTGACGAGGTATATAATTCTTAACCTAAATAAATTAATTAATTAATATTTCTGAACACCACCAAATTTGTCAAATTATTGATTTTTTGGGAATTGAAATTGAATCCTACAATTTCTTTTTCTAAAGTTGCAAATCGACCCCACACTTTAAGCCCCAAATTCAAAAAAATATTTATTCTAATCTATTTATAAGATTTCGATTAACAATCGCTCATTGTCGTAGGCAACACTCGAAATCAAATGTCGACAACTCGCCCTAGTTGGAATATGCTCCTAGATCCGTCATCGTTTCTCTCTCACTGCCAGCCCCCGTCGTTCGGGCGGTCTCTATCCTCCGGCGACCAAAAAAAATAAAGATTATATCATTTGAATCGTCTTGACGCTATCATTCTAAATCTGAAATCTGATTTATGATTTGTTGTCCCGGTCTTTGTAGATCTGGGGTCAAACTTTATGAATTGTTAACTTTGACCTCAGATCTACGACGATTTATCGGGCCAATTTCAGATCGGAAATCACTGTTCAACTCCTTACATTGCAATCTACGGTTTTATCAATTTATATTTTCAAATCGGTGAGCACCGACGAAGGTAGGCTTTTTTTTTCTCTCTCTTTTCTCTTTTCTTCTTTTCTTTCGTCTCGATTTCTCACTCTCTCTCTCTCTCCCTCTCTCTCAAATTGTGATTTTGGGCATATGTGTGTCTCCGGTGATGTGGTGTGTGCAGGTGTTGAGATAATATTAAATTTATTTTGTATTAATGTGGCTTTTGAAAATGATTTTATAAATATGCATATGTTATATGCAGATTTTGGATGGTGAGGTGTTGGAGTATCACAAAAAGTTGTTCAAGTATCACAAAAAATAGTTGAAGTATCACATAATTCTTGATATTTGATTTCTATAATTACGTATGTTTTTTTAAAAATAAATAATTCAGAGTATTACAAATGTAATTAAAAGTATTAGAAAATGTATTAAAAAGTATCACAAAACACACTTTTTTTTTAATCACAAAAGTAGTATGAATTTTTACAATATTTGATCAAGTATCACAAAATATATTAAAAGTATAAGAAAAGATATTAAACGTATCACAGAACACACTTATTTTTGTATC
>BMAC01000757.1:376410-414290 GCA_014905375.1 Phtheirospermum japonicum
GGCCGATCACCACGGCCTCCCATGCATGAACAATATATATACAATATAATGGGTGAATAAAACCTAAATTTTAAAGCAAACCCTAATTAATTGATTGATCCTAAATTGAACCCTAATTAATTGATTATTCCTAAATTGAACCCTAATTATGTAATTATTACTAAATTAGCCCCTAATTAATTGCTTGATCTCAAATTGAACCCTAACTATGTAATTATTACTAAATTAGCCCCTAATTAATTGATTATTCCTAAATTGAACCCTAATTATGTAATTATTACTAAATTAGCCCCTAATTAATTGATTGTTCCTAAATTGAACCCTAATTACGTAATTATTTATAAATTCAACTCTAATTATGGATTAAACCTAATCTTAAAACTAACCATAATTATAAATTAACCCTAAAGTTAATTTTAAAACTAACCCTAAATCGAACCCTAATTCAAAAATTAACCATAAAACCTAAATTAAAACCCTAATTAGTAATTAAAACCTATATTGAGACCCTAATTGAAAATTAAACCCTAAATTGAACTATAATTACAAATTAAAAATGGAATTAATGCATATAAATAATATACAAAAAAAAAAAAAAAAACTGAAAAACTGCCCTGCCTAACGGAATGTACTCCGTTAGGCTGTTTGACACGAGTTTTTGTCAAACAAAAAATCTGAACAAATATATGAAACATTCTTTGTAACTGATCTTTCCATATGGCAATGGAGATAGGTTTCAAGTTAGTGCATGAGGCGTATATTGGAACACGTTTAGGACAATGTCATCTTTTTCATGAGGGAAAGAAACAATTTTGCAGAAGACGGAGTTAAGTAATAGCAGATTGTATTCTAAAGTAACTCCTGTTTCCACAATTAGAAAGCATCTGCACAGTATGATTGCTTATAACCGCTTCCTATAACTTCCATCTAAATAGGCTAATAATTTTCTGATCATTCTTTACTAGCACTATCTCAGACTGAATGAAAGAGACACTAGATCACCTAATCGATAATTATATTATGGCCTACATCATTCATAATTGTCAACTCTCCTAAATCCAAAAGTAATAAATCTAACCATATAACAGTATCGTGTCTCACCGCCACGTAGGCCACCATAAATGAAGATCAAGTCACCGACGGCAGCAGCAGCATGCCTGCAGCGCCTTGTCAACTCAACCGCTGCGTCCCCACCAGCAGCATCGGCACTGTATCTACCAGTCCTCGGACTGGTGACAACAGACTTTGTGTCACACCATACTCCAGCTGCAGTATCCAGAACTGCAGAAGAAAACATATGTTTGTTTAGGACATTACCTAATAAACATTTTTACGGACAATGCAAAAAGAAATCTTGATAGAGGACACAATAAAGAGAATTATACCAGCCACACTTGACGAGTCCTCAACCATGCGTCCACCACCAAGTGCACCTCCAGACACATGAAGACGTGCATTAACAAAAACCTAAAACAGCAGCACAAAAGCAAAAACAAATTACTTGATAGATCTTTGTTTTATCTGCATAAACTAATATATAAAAGTAGCATGAAGTACATAGAGCATTTTGGCCCCAAAAAAAACTCACTGCTGCATGTTGATATCTCGAAGATGGTGAGACACCAGGGGCAATGGCCCATTCCCACCGACCATCTCTATGTTTGGCAAGCCCATATGCACTAGCCAGTGGCTGCAGATTACGTCATTTGGACAAACCAGTCAAAGGTAGATAGCATAAGCAATGTTGAAATGTCATAAAGCAAAAAAATTGGACCAATCAAAGTTCAATATAAAAATGTTGATTCATTTATTGACGGAAAATATTAAGAAACCTCAGCTCTTCTTCATCTGATCCAAGTCTAATATCCAAGCTAGGTAGAAAAAACATGACCCCAAGTAGAGACCAAGTCTAATATACTCATGCATGATGGGAAAAAAAATTGCTAGATGTCCACTTACCACACTATTCGCATCCCTCCCACCACAGAGCAAAAGAAGACCATCAGAACGTGCACTTGCAGTTGCATACCTGGCAAGTGGACAAGCAAGATAAGACAACACACCATCGTTTCAGTTTATGTACCATTGAAAGTCAACAGCAGTCGAGTAGCTTATTTTCCACTAGAAGTTTCACACTGATCATCACAAACTAGAATAAGGAACCACGCTAGTTGAGGCCATAAGGTTGTAATAGCCCAGAACACTAATATAATTATGATACAAGAACAGCACATATTGCCAACATAAAAGCAGAGGAAACATCAGATAACTTTCATGAAATATTTTCATGTTTCCCGTCCTATAGATATGATAAGAAGTTAGCTTCTCATATTCAGTAAAGCTATCTTGCAGATATTTTGAGAAAAAAGTGTCCACGTTTTCGAATTTATATGATGATTACAACCTTATTTATAGATGTATTCAACCATGTTCAACCAATTGGTTAAGAGACCTCTTTATTTCATGAGATTAGCTAAACAAGTAAACCAAACATATTTTCTTGTTATCACATGTCAAAACAACCTGCTAACTAAAAACCTTTTCATTTCAAATAATCAAATACATGTTCAGTTTCCAACCGAGCCACCTGATTGCCAAATTCTAAAAAACATTCCTGCAAAATTGGTTTATGAAAACATGCACTAGCTCATACTTCTTCCCAATCAAATAGAGTCAACTCTAAGTGCATAAAGGCTTCGAGTCCAGAAGGAAAAAAAAAAAGACCCGATTACTACATCCAATTTAATTCTTCTAGCTCAAACACGCATTCTGACTTTGAAAGATCACAAATTAAACGGACCTCATTTGTTCTCCAGAGTTAATCCTCATTCAGTATTACTCGTTAAACAAAAAACTTAGTGCAGGTAAGTCGAAAATGTAACTAATTATTAATAATCTCAGAAAGCCTTTCGGCATAAAGACCAAGGTGAACAAAATATAGGCAAAGTGAAGCTATGAAAAGTGCAATAAGAAAAGTGAAGTTTAGGTTACCCTTTCTGTACACAAAAGACCTTTAAGTAAGATAAAAATTCACCCAGAGCCAACAGGAAGAATTCGAAAATGATATTGGAATGGGAACAAGTCAATCATAACTTCAAGACAAAAGGTGCCTTCATATAAAGGATGTTAAAGCAACTCAACTAAAACTTCAGGTCTTCCAAAAGTCTTCATACCATGTTAAGGGGTTTTGGTGGCAAGCCTTGTATTCTTATTCTCAATATTAAATATTTCTTTTATCAAAGTTTCTTATTCTCCAAATTACGATTTAACTCGTTATTGTTACCATTATTTACTCTGATTATTTATTAAATGAGGATGAAACTAATTTAATAAATAAAATTGTTTTCAAATAATGATTCAACTATTCTAATCAAACATACATTGATCTATTTAATTGGTAGTTTTTATATTATTAAGTTAAAACAATAAAATTTCAAAGTTTCAAACTTTTAAAGTATTTCGCAAAGAGGGTAAATATCAGAAACAAGTGGGAGGCGGCAACTTATATATTTTTATAACTTAGAGGTGGAAAACTTACATGCATACAAAGTGAAAGTCACCATAAGAAAAAGAAGAAAAAAAAAAAAGCAATGTGTTTATTAAGAAAGTTTCACAAACTCACATGCATGGAGGTGGACCTTCACCCTCTGGCTCCAATTTCCGCCACTCATATGGCTTTGCAGCAGTGTCCAGTGCCCATACATCAGCTAAAGGCCGTTTTCCTATTAAAATTGTATCACATTATATGCCTACAGAAATTATTATATAGAAAAAGTGGAAAGCAATTGAATACAACAAACCATCATTTCCACCAATTGCCATGAGATACCGTTGGCCCACCAAAGCCATGACATGCCCATAACGTGGCCCTGGCCCAGGACCTTGGACCACAACCCTAAGAGAAATTAATGTACGGTCTAGTGATTATGAACGAAGTAAATGATAGTATTCATGTTTGAATATTTACTTTAACAATTAAAAAGAGACGAACCTATGCCATCTTGGCCGTTGTTGAGTGAGGTCAAGAACATGAAGATCTTCAGCTGACAAGCCAGCTGGACCAATCCCGCCCTGCGATGGACAAAATCTTTAATTATTACGTTGTCGGAGTTGTTTTTTAAAAAACAAAATAATAAGAATAAGAATTTTAAAAAAAAGGTGACTTCTCCACACATCAACAAACCTGAATAACAACCATGGTACCTACAGCAGTAGCCACGTGAGCTGCCCTAGGTGTGGGTGGTTCTCCAATAGGAGTAACTCTGCAAATATTGATGACTTAAGCCTTATTAAGAAAGGTTTAAACTCAGAGAAGCAAAAAGGAAAAAAAAATAAGAACACAGATTTCGCAATAAAGACATCTTGATAATAATTTAACTTAAGCTTACCGAGACCATTTATTTGTCAACACGTCGTAACAATGCACATCAGCAGTGGCCCCAGCTAACCCTGCAATGAAATGCTTGTAACTATAAAGTGAACCGTTTCGATAATTAACTAAGAAACAATTGAGCTCTATCGTTAATCACTATAAGCACCAACTTCTCAAGACAAACTGACACGTATGTACGAAGATAAAACAAGATTTGCCGCACTGAACCGTCGCAAACTACAAACCCGAAAACAGTTGATCACTCTCTCTCCCCACTTAAAGTCAAATGAGTAGTAGCAGCAAATTCAAATTCACTCCCATCTCCAAGTTTTCGTGGTATAGAAACAACTCTCCTTTCAGTTTACTCCACTAAACTACTACTTCACCAAAACACATAAATAAATTATTATATGAAACTATGGAATTAAAATCATCATTTCTTAAAGAAAAAAAAAATCCCAAATCAACACAAAAATCTAAATTTAGGCCAAACGTACGAATTCCTGCACTTCCAGCAGAAGATGGAGTTCCGGTTGCAGCAGAATTCCCTTCAAGCGCTGTGGCCCCTCCGAAAAGAATTAATCTCGGCCCGATATACCCTGGGCTCCCCTCCTCCCCAACCGCGGGCACGGCCGTCAGCGTGTGGCCGCACCGGGGGCCTGGACCGTCCTCCTTCTTCTCAATTATAGCTTCCACCACACTATACGTCGGCGCACACCGAGGCCCGGCCACAACTGCACCACCACTTCCACTAATACTACTGATGTTATCATTATTATTATTGCTCTGTTCCTGCTGCTGCTGATGATGTGGCTCCCGAGGCGACGAGGACAAGGATTGCGATTCGGTGGGCTGAGCAGCACCATTAGCAGTGGTGGACTCCACCGATCGATCTTGATCGGTCTCGGTGGCCATAGCCGAATCCACGTCCATATCCGCCTAATTAAACCCTAAATTTCGAAGGTTCGAGATAAGATCGGAGCTTGAATTCTCAACAATTCGCATCTCGAATCTTCATTTTGGAATTGGAAAATAAAAAGCCCTAGCTCCGATCCTCAGAAAACCCAAACAGCGAGAAAAACACCTTCCTTTTTCATTTATTTTCCTACAAAAGTTGGCTCCTTTTTTTCACTTTCTCTCTCTATATCTATCTCTCTGTATCTCTCTATCTTTGAAAGAGGTGACGAAGAATACTAACGGGGAGACAGTCAATCCAAAAACACGCACTTTCACTCTCTCTCGCACACACAACTGTTTCTCTCTCTAAAAAGCTATTTCTCTCTCTACAAATTTATTTATTTTCCATTTTTATGAATGTAATAACTGTATACGGCTGTGAAAGCCCCCACAAGTACCGTAGACTTCAATCCGGCGACGGCGGACTAATTTAAAAGGGTAATTTCGTCAATTCCAACCTTGGATGCTTGCTTTTTTAAGAGGATTTCTTGGCTTTATTGTGTTGAGAATTTATATGGAGATTTATCTGAAAATAGTAAATGTAACAAGTTACAGAGGATACATTCCATATTTCATTGACTTCTTTTAAATTCTATATATGCTTTTTCACATTAATAATAAAAGTACAATGGTTTGCTAAAAGTTAAATAGATCGTATGCATCTTCCATTGATATGTTTTTCGTTGCTAATTCAAATTTGATGGAGGAATTTATGTTCAATTATTTAGTCTTAAAAATAGATTTGACTTTAAATAAATACAACTTTTAATAGACCAGACGATATCAAAAGTTGAATTTTTTTGCAACAATTCAAGGTCAGTAATAAATTAAACAGATATAAAAGAGTCCAATGTCTAAAAAGTTTGGTGCGGGCAATAAAAGAGTTGGATATTGTTGCGCTTATTGTTGGATACCTAAAGCCCTATTTCGGCTACAAGACATTGTGAATTTTTTATTCTTAAATTCAAATTTTCAATCGACCAATAATATCTTACATTTATATTTTTCTACTAGTTTAACATTGTGTGTAATACGAGATTTTTAATAACATAAATATAAAAATATTTTTTATCACTATAGAGGTTTTAAATGTATGAATAAAAAATTTAAAAGATATCGTATTATCTACTCGTGTCTTGTATCGATACTTTTTACTATTTATTAACTGTTATTTTTTATTATTAAATAATTTTTTATTTTAATATTTACATTAAATTCGTTAATAATTTTTTATTTACATACTTAAATAAATTAAAAACTTGTCACGCTTGACCTGTGTCTAATTTCTATTAATTATTATTATTATTAAATATTTTTTATTTTAATATTTAGATTTAATTTTATAATAACTTTTACTTGCATACTTATAAAAATTCAGAAGATGTCATATTCTCAACCTGTGTCGTATTGTACCGGTGTCTAATCAATATTATTAATTATTATTATTATTAAAAATTTTATTTCTTATGTTTAGATTGTAATTGTTCATAAATTAGTTACATACATGCATTATTGTAAATGACTCGTAGTTTATTATATTATATATTTAAAATCCTAATAATAAAAATATTTTAACTTTTATTATAAATACAATTTATTTAGATTATTAATAAATAATTATATTTTTTAATTAATATTATCTTATAAGTAGTTTATCTTTTAATTAAAATAAGTAATTTTTTGCTGATTATATATGACTTTTTATATATTTATATTAGAAGAATAAGAAAATATTGAATTAGAAAAATATAATATAATAAAAATATTAAATTGGATAAATTTAGAATAAAGAAAAAAAATAAGTTAGGAAAATATAATAAAAGGAAATAAAATAAATTAGGTAATTATTAGAATTCCTATATTTTAGTAAGTCTCCAAACCTCCAAAATTCGCCAAATAAGCAACCGAACCACCAGAAAATTACACGTCAACCCGAAACTTCCTAAGCAGACACGTATGATAGAAATATTTTCGTTTAGTATATAAGTGGGATATTATAATTATTCATATAATCCATCGATTTTATCGTATCATCATTAAATTTAAATAATCAACTATTACTAAATACAATATAATGATAATACTGCATCATCCACTTTTCAAACTTAACATCAAATGCAATATAATAATACATTATTATCCACTTTTCAAACTTGATTTGACATCTGTGATAAAAAAAAAAAAGTAATGGATTTTAAATCTGCAACAAACAATAATTCCTACTATTTAAAAAATTCTAAATATCAAAAAATTTGGATTAAAAATTCAAAATTTCAATGAATATTAGTTCAAACATACCCTAAAGTCATAAAACTTAGTAATTATCCGTGTTGCAAATAATAAAGACTTGACCACGATTTGTATTTGCGGAGCTTATTTTAAAATATCTCATAAGATATTCTTAGAGCTCAATACATACGGAATGTAATCATCAACTTTGTGGGTGGAAACTTACGACTTATTTTTCAATCAAATATTAGTATTGTTAACAATCGTACTTTTTAAAACATTATAAATGATTGTTTGAAAAGTATGAATATTAAACTTTGAAATATGAATCTTTACTTGAAAAATATGTTATCGCACGAAAATGATGGCCATAAAGCAAACCTACTATAATATATTAGATCTTATATTGGAATAAATTGTTAATTATTTTGATAATAAATGGTATTAGAATTTATAAGATGTTAATAATGATAATTTTATAATTAAAATATAAATAATTAATGGAGGTTGTTGAAATAAGATTTTATGATGACATCTTATAAACTCTTCAAATCTTAGTTACAGAGCTTATGAAACATTCTCAATGGCATGTTTGGGCTAGGACTGCAAATCCTGAATTTGGGATTCGCAATATCGAATACTCGTTTGTTCTAAAACTCAAAAATTAAATACTCAAACAACAATATCTTATAACTAAATAATTAAATATTAAATAAAATATTATAATACACTATCATCCACTTTTCAAACATGATTTGAAATCAAATACAATATAATAATACATTATCACTCACTTTTCAGACATGATTTGACATATACAATAAAAAGTAAAGGATTATGAATTCTATTACAAACAAAAATTCTTACTATTCACAGAATTCTGAATACACCAGGATTCTGAATACCATAATTTAGAATTCCAAAGAATGCTAGTTCAAACAGGCCCTAACCTAATAAATTTAGAGAATTCATAAGGTTTTAAGCATTTTATAAATGATTTGAGATTTGACTAATTGAATTTATTAAAATAGTTGATAATTGATGACTAATGATTAGTAAATAATAGTTGATAATTGATAGTTAGTAGTTAGTTTTAAATCAGTATTTGAGAATTAGTTGATTAAAGTAGTTGATTGATTGTCAATTTACCAATATATGCATTAAAAACATAATATACTTATATATAGAAAAACAAGAAAAAATTATAATAACAAATAAGGACTTCCTAAAATAAATTTATATATATATATATATATATATATATATATATATATATATATATATATACACACATGTGTGTGTATGTGTGTGAAAATTATAAGAAAAGCAATTATTACAATAATCTTTAAAATTATGTTTAGGAACAATATTCCGTAAAATGTAAATTAGTATGATAGTTATAAAAAAAGATATTTATTACAGCATACAATGATAAAAATGAACTTTTTTCAATAAGTTAGAAGCTTGTTAAAAAAACTATTATTTATATAAAAAAAAAATAACAGGTGTTTATTAGGCCAAATAAGCTATCACAAGCTTATTTAAAGCCCTTACCAAATAATCTATAAAAGCGTATTTTGATAAACATAAGTTATAACTACTACAAAAAGTTCAGCTAATCAAAGCCATAATATTTATATATAAACGCTATCAAAAGTTGTATAGGATATATTGAACATACAACAGTCTGTTACTAATGTACAGCCGGATGCAAAACTTGTTATCTATTCATCTTAGAGACTCATGCAAAAAGTTGTATCTGTTGAAACACAACCTTACGGCCTCCATAAATAGCCCACTTGTCTATGATCAATCAATTCCATTCTTTCATACACAGTTCACGCAAACGCATAAAGAGCACATTGTGTGATATTTCTTTTAAAACTTTATTGTTCCAAATACAGTTCTATTCGCTGAGTATCTTAAGTCGTTTTATCTTACGATGATTGCTATCAACCGTGAGCACCGTACGGAGCAATATTCATCTTAGGAGATAGTGTCTAACATTCAATTCGATTTCATACTTTACATTTTTTTTTCGCATTTCTTTTTAAAACCTTATCCAATCCTAACAAAAGCTTGATAGCATTAAACGCAAAAAAGATTTAATTGCATAAACGGTAATGTATTAATCAAACTTGTAGCATTTGAATCAAAACTGTGGGAGTACAATTGCTACGTCAAAGCAATTGAATAAATTATATACTAATATAGATTGTTTAATACTTCTTAGCAACACATTTCATTTCTCGACGACTGATGCGAGAAATGCATCAAATCAAGACTTTGGATTGATAACATTTACACATAAATCATAAAGTGTAAACATGAAGAAAAATGTACAACATATTAATGAACGTTGTTTGGACGGACATATTTAATAAATTCGCATGAATACTAAGTTCCTACTTTGTACGATGATTGTAGACTATATAAAATATTATGTTTTAGTTGGAGAATAATTTATTAAAGTGTGAATAAAAAAAAGGATGCAAGTGTTTATAAAACGTAAGTAATGTCATTATGGTAAAAATGACTAAATACAACAACAATATTGTTAATCTTATTTTTAAAATAATTGGTATTTTCCAACTTGTTAAACTGTCAGAGTAAGAGCATCTTCAATGTTACATTATGGATTGTCAATGACATGGAGAATAAAATAGAAATAATTAAAAAAAAAAAAAAACTTCTCGAATGGTAAATGTGGATTGTAGGGAATAATTGATTAAAGAAAGAATAGAAATAATTAATTAACTTAACACGTTTAAAAATTTAGGAAACATATCAAATAGACAATGTCTAGCACACCATCTAGATGTAGATGGTGTGCTAGACATTGTTTACAAAAAAATTTTGCCATGTAAGATTTTTTAGCTCATGTGGCAAATATTTTTCTCCAATTGACAATGAATTGGAGATGCTCTAAGACAATAACATTCTGCGAACTTATAGGCTCTTACACTGTATTTTGACTGAAATCTTCATGTTTCCTAGTTTCAAGATTTGAGTTTTAAAAAATTTAAGTGAATTATCAAATTCTTGTTTTGTTAGAGTTTTATGAGAGAGTTATGTTATTATAGTTTTTCTTTTTTACTTAAAACTTCAAATCCGCACAACTTTTTGTTTGTTATTTATTTTAGATGATAATATAACAAATCAATCCTCAACTTAACACCCGAAACAAACACAAAATTTAATATTTTAAATTTCTTCATGAGAGTTAGGGGAATGGGTAACAATGGTGATCGGTTCAGTGTGTGTGTGAAAAGTATGCCCTTTTGGTATCGTGTACGATGATGTTAGATTGATTATTACTTGGTTTGACAAGCATTAGAGATGACAATAGGTCGGGTCGAGTCGTGTACTAGAGCACCCGGACCCGTCCCATCTACCCTACGTGTCGGGTCGGCCGTGTGCTACGAGTCGGGTTGGGACGCCCCATTAATTATAATAAACTTTAATTTTTTAATATCAAGTTTAAAATTATTTTAATATATTAATATATAAATTAAATATAAGATTAAAAATTTGTTAAAAACAATAATAAAGGAAAAAGATATTATACATTTAAGTTTAATTATAAGTTTTTTATCTATGTTTTGTTTTATTAATCTATATTATTCATAAGAAAAGTCATTATTAATATATATATATATATTTATATATACACACATTTGTGTTAAATATAATGAATAATCAGATGAATATATATTCAAAATATATTTAAAAAGAAAAAAATGTGTTGGGTGGTACCCGCGAGGTGGAGATGTTGCCTGAACCCATCCTGCCTCACCACAAGTCACGGGGCGCGAGGTGGGGTAAGATTGTCAACCCTAACGAGCACATATGAGCTTGGAGCTGGCTTCTGGCTAGACCTAGCCACGGTTTCGCCATCGCTCTTTATGGTTACAAAACCGCCGACTTCCAGCTCCCCAAAACGGGGAACCATAATCGAAACCGTAGCCTTAAGGTTCCTTCACGATCGCGGTTACGGTTTTAACCGAAACCGTCTATTTTTTATATTTATCTTTGTTTTTTATACTATATGATACGGACATCAAAAATCACCTTGATTATATATGGTAAGAACGTAACGGAAGGATGGAAGATTCTAGGTCGACAGGACGCCAACATGGTAATAACTTATTTTTATGGTTGTTATGGAGTTATGAAAACTAAGAATCCTAATATGGGAGTATTTATAATTAGGATATTTAATCCCGCCTTATGAAGGAATCATATTGGTTGGTGGACAAGTTTTAATAATATTATAAATAGGGGTTCAGGCCCTTGTTTCATAACTGATCTCGTGCTATCACATCTCATACTCTCAAATCTCAATCATACGCTCTGATGCTCATCTCTGAGGCCCTAAATCTCATGATCTCGCATGAGCTTTCAGGCCCTTACATGCTATTATTGCATAACTCCACCTCTCTCTATCATAGAGCTCATATTATTCTCTCATCTCTAATTATCATGGATCACGGAAGCTACGGATTTTATGGCGAGCTATCCTTTAGGAGAAGCGATCTCTTATATAGGTGATGAAGACCCTAGACTGGGAACACGTCTCTTGTCTTTTGGGAGCACGTCTCTTATCTCTTATCTCTTGTTTATACAAAGAGGATACAGATCTCACTTTTTACTCTATATTGATATTTTAAGCTCTTGCGCAATATTGAGCACTCGCACATCTCTCTCGAACACTATCTGACTTAAGAATCAGAGGGCCTACGCCGGGGCCGCCCAATTTGGGTTCTGTTTTGCAGGTTATACAGGTCTCCAGGAGTCTTTTGGAGTTCTATCAGGTCGCCATGAGATTTCTAGAGATCTGAAAAGTCGCTGATTTCATATTTGAGGTCAGTACTCACTTTTCTTGAGGCACCAATCTTTTTGGTCGCATCAATATAAATCGTATATAAAATATTTAATTATATATATAAATTATACTATTATTTATAAATATAATACATTATAATATATATATATATATATATATATATATATATAAAGCACAAAAAATCAAGTAACTTTCGGTTCTGGTTCCGAAACCATTGACCATGGTTACTATTTTTGAACCGTTAACTACGATTGAGGTTTCGATTTTGAACACGGTCCTAATCCCATTTAGGCATGTTTACTTCTAGCTACACATTTTATAAGTCAAGATTAAAATATTAATTTATTATTTTGTGTATTGATTTATTATTTCGTGGGGTATATTTTAGATGTCACGCTCTTTGTTTCTGCGTGAATGAAATTATGCTTTGTGACTACATGATACCAAAATCTTCGGTGTGAAGAATCATATTTATGCCATTAATTGGCATACCAACCATGTTGATACCACACCATTTTTTTATTTTTATTTTTTGTATTGGTATACGTCGGGAAATGCATTTTTCTACTAGTATGTTTTATACTCTTATCTAAAATACCAAAATTTTATGTGTTTGGTTTTATTTCTTCGAATAACAATGAAAATAATTGTTAGCTGAAATAGCATAACTCACACAGGGATTCTTTCCTAGTGAACTTTATTAATTAATATAAGAGTTGTTCATATAAAAATCATATCGAATTCATTCGTATGTTAATATATTTGTACATCTTATTTAATTAACACTGCCAGCAATGTCAACGGTAAACTTAACCTCATTTCAAGTTACTTATGCAACACTTTGAACTTCATTCAATTGTTGGAATTAGCTCTCAATTCAGTGGTATAGTGAGTTTTATCTAGTATTACACGAGATTTGATTCTCGTACACAAAAATTACTTGATTATCAATTTCAAGCTCCTATAATCTCGAATAAATGACTCTTTGTTGAAGAAAATATATAATTAGTGCCTTCGTCAACTAGTAACTGATGAAGGATAATTTATGCATTTGTTATTTTTATGTATTATGAAAATATGTATTTGATATCATATATAAAAATAAAAGGGAGCCTTTAATAAATAAGAGAACTCCGATTCTACCGTCTCATGTGTCTTCTTCTTCTACTTCCTTTTATACGTTATCAACATATTAACCTATTGAGATTGATCAACAAATAATCCTCCATAAACCTATGGAACAATTATACAATTCTCGTATGTCGAAAATCTAACTGCGATGAAAGTTCAAAAATTATTTTTTGGCATTTGAACCATTGGATCGCGCTCCAATTTTTACAGCACTTTCAAGACCTATGGAATTACGTTCTGAGCGGTGGAGATAGGATTCTAAGATTCGAGGAAATATTTATTAAATTTAGAATAGAGCAGATTTTCTTTTCAGAATTTTCTGTGTAGTGTTTTTAAAACAAGATTGCGCACAATCGAGATCAAGCTAAAAATTGGATATATTGTTCAATACATATAAAATTTCAGTATTAACAATGAAGATCTGAATTTGAGTTTCGCATTATCCGATAATAAATTTTGAACAGAGCTAATCCTATTTCTCGAAACTATCTGCCCAATCTTTTTTCAAAATAGTATTACACATAATTTAGCAGTTGGATGAAGTTGAGTTTGGATATAATGTTCAAAATATACAGAGTTTGAATTCCCTATCATCATAATCACGTCGCGGACAAACCTATTGCAAAAACCAAACTCGATGAATGCCCTATGAAAGAATCGTATCTTTCCTCCAAGGTAATTCGAATTACCCTATTATTTATTAAATGTATATAATAAATATTTATTTATATGTATATGTGATGATGTGTATTATCCCGGAATTTATATTCTTATACAAAGCATGATATATGTTACACATAATTAAATTGTGGATGAAATATGGGCATGCTACATCATGTACAATTTTGACAACTATAGAGTTTTGCAACACTTTAATAATATTCATAAAGTGTGTGTGTGTGTGTGTGTGTGTGTGTATATATATATATATATAGTATTACTTATGCTATTAGATGATTTCTTACTTAAAAATCATAAATGAACTTATTTACATGATTAGATGAGAGATTGATCATGATTTTACCAATATGTTTAGTTAATCATGAATTTTGATAAATTGATAGTTTCATGTATGTTGGTAATTCTCTTAAAGCTGGAATTTTATAAGATATTTTCAATATATAAATCATTGATTGTATATTTTCATGATAATGAAAGTTCATGAATGATACAAAATTGTATAAATAAGCCTTGTGACAAAGTATATTCACATAATAGTAAAGAAAGAGTATGAAATATATTCTTCAAATCCATTATTTAAATAAATTAATTGAAATAACTCAATCTAAATTCGAAATATTAGGCTCAAAAGAAATTGAGTATTATCTTCAGTCGTTTATTAGGAAAACTATAATAATTATAATTCTACAATAATATCATATATCAACCCCAACTGACAAATAATCGTCAAACTAAGTTAAAGTCAATTCTCTAAATATTTTGGGAATTTTATGACACATTACTTCCAGGCCTAAGAACTCAGTGAAAAGAACTGCGTTTACTTGCTAAAAATGATTAATGACGTTGATATGTTGCGACTCAAAATATGTCTTACCATATGTGAAAAAAAAGACACTTTAAATGGCAATAAGTATATGAGAGTTATGATCTCACTCTATTTTTTCCAATTGAGCAAACATACTAATGCGCTTGTATAATATTAATTATTACAATAAGTTTTTGAGTGACATGATATTATTTTTCATAATACCAAGGTTAGACCTCGAGATAAAGAAATTTCTTGAGGCTAACTATGGTCGATATGATATAAATAATCTCAAAGTAAATGGGGCGAGGCATGTTGATATCTACCTATGTTGGAAGAATGAACCACAAGGTAAGATATTTAAGCGTTCGTGATATTTATTGATCGTGGTAGAAGTTTTTGAGGTTCTCCCAATGACCTCGTGTAGTTAATAGATATTATATATTTTGATTGATAAAATTTGTTTGTTTCTTCCTTTACAAAGAACTTGTGAAAGTATAATGAATCATTCTCATTAAACTATTGTATTTTGTCTTAAAGTTTATTTTGATTTAGACTTATGTGATGTGGCCTGATTTAAAATAATTATTTCTTGGTTTATTGGTAAATCTTGGATTTCAATCTGAAATATTAAATGTAATTGAGTATATTTACCACACATTTACATACAAGGTTTAAGAGTAATGTTATTAAGATATGATGTACAGATCTAGCAACTAAAGCAAAATATTAGAATGAAAAGTATGTCGTTCAAAAATCACTGGAAAATGTGAGAATTTGTCGAGAAATAAATAATTATTCACTGAATTGATTAATTATATATAGCTATAGTGATTGTATCATCGTAACCAAGCATAAAGCGAGGAACTGCCAAATTCTAGATACTTAATGATTAAAGTCATAAAAGCTCAGTATGGACCAAGAGCTAAACGAACCTTGTTAAATTCAATGACATTCATGTTGATGATTATCACCGATAAACACATTATGAGAATTGAACTATACCTTTAATTTGTATGGAAGGAAGCACATTTTAGAAAAATTAATGAGTTACTTTTATTTTACTACTATTCTGATTATTGAATCATAAAGTATGACCAATAATGAACTATTGGACAATGACTCATGTTTTGACATGAATGGTATGGATTCTTTGGTCGTGATATGATGGTTCATGTTATAAGAAATTATCATGGACATTTTGATTTTGAGTGAAACACAAATGTGATAGAACTTCGATGCATAGTATCGTATCGGCCTAGTGTTGTTCAATCACAACCATTACATTCTAAAGTACAAGGAGCAATACATACATTCATCTCTCAATGATACGTTACTCATTTTTTTCAAAACTTGTTCCTTAGAAAAATTGTATGATTGACACTTTCATATGCTAAAGATACAAAGTATAATATTCCATTCTTATAATTGATAATAAGTGATATACATGGACATAACCATTCAAAATACGGACCATTCAAGTATTTTATGATTTTGATCGATGTTTCGGCACGTATTGTCCATAATAATATTGCATTTTCAAAACTCCTAGCACATTTAGTATGATTGAGGACTCACCAGCCTTATAAGTCATCCAATAATTATAATGCTAGAGAGTTTACATCCGAGTATTTGATATCTATTGCATATCAATCAAGATTGATATAGAGCATCTTGTACCCTAATGTGCATATACAAGAAGGTCTCAAGGGAGACACCGTCAAAAAGGATATAAATGGTGACTAAAACGATATTTATGCATACTCATATTTTTGTCTCTATATAGGGTTATGCAATATTACACGCAACTCTTACTTATTGATCGAGAATTTCTTAGCACTCTAAGAAATCGTCTCCGCAGTAGTACGGAGTCGATTGTAGAGTGGTAAGCTTTCCCGAGTCGTGTCTCTCGAGGATAAATATTATCGGCGGTCGGTGGTTTTAGTTACTCTCTTTTGTAAATAAATTAAACTAATCTAAACTAAGAAAGCATTAAGTCATTGGTTTGGTTTGAGTTTTATGCTAAAGCTTGAGTTTAAAAGGAGACTTTAATTAAAAATGATTGGGTTTAGGGTGTTCGGTTCGTCTCCACGATCAATCGGTTTTTGCCGAGCACTTAATCCACGATTCGGGGTTGTCAATCCCAAATGTCGATCAAGTAATGGGTCGTCAATCCCAATTCTCAACAAATTCTGATTAATGGTTCTCAACGAACTTAAACCCTAAACCCGTAATTTCTAAACTAGTTGCATCAAATACAAATTAAAGCTTGCTTGAAAGTAATCAATTGATGACATTGGCTAAACCATTAAAACTTACTAAACTAAAAAGGCTTGCAAATTGAAAGAGGAAAAGGGAGGGAAATTAAAAGCTTGAAATTGAAAATAAGTCAAAAGCATTAAATGGAAAGAAAGTCAAATCACCAAAGAGGAAAGCTTCATACATCTTTCAAGAACCCAAGAGTTTGTTTAGACTAAAGAGGTAAAAATCTTCAAACCAACATTCATGGAGTTTTGAAAGAAAACAAATGCAAGAGGAATAGAATTGCAAGAACAACAAGACAAACTAAATCTAACAACATACCCTAAGCAAATTCAACTAACAAACACAACACAACAACATGAACAATAAATCAATAACTAAGCATAAAAGTAAAGGGAAAGAAAACTACCAATTTCATTGAATACAAGATCCACAAATGAGAAAGCTTCAACAACACAAGATCCACAAATGAGGGAGGTGTAACTCTCTCCAACACTTTCTTAGAACAACTAAACCTAACTAAACTAACTACTTAAGCTAACTAAATTACATAAGCTAAGAATTTAAACTAGGGTTTACATGACTAAAGCTTGGAAGAAAAATGGTACAAATGGCTTGGAGGAGATGGAACTAGGTCCAAAACCACCAAGGAGAGTTGTTTGGATAAGGTTGAGCAGCTGGGTCTATATACACAAAAATGTAGGGGCAAAATCGTCAAAACGGGTCAAAAACCACAAAAATTCCTGCGTTGCAGTCGATCGACTGCTTCCTCAAAAATTAGCAAACTCACCGCCGAGCATTCGATCTGGAGAGGTCCAGTCGATCGACTGAAAGCCAGTCGATCAACTGGTACGGCTGCTCCCGGCTCAGTTTTCTCGTTTCCGCTCTAAACGTCCGCCGGCTGTCGCTCCTCGTTCGTGCTGTGTTCTCTTGCTTGTCCGTTCCAATCCGAGTCGAGTGGGATGCCTCCAAACGTGCGCGGGCTCCGCTTGGTCATCCTACGGCCAAAAGTACGAAAAAGAGTAAAAATATACGAAACACTACTAAAAACCGCACAAAAGCTATAAAATCCTAAAATTAACAAAATAGGCCAAACGACTCCTAAAACCCGTAAATGCAAGCAAAACACATGCGAATGCGACACAAAAAGGTAACAAAAAAGTACAAATCACTTATCCATTTCTGAATCTCTGCTAATAAATATTTTTGTGTGTCAGTTGGCAACTAGATATTTGGTTACGTGGTATATGTGCCTATTGCACCCTTACGGTGCATTTATATGGGTTTACCAAGGCGGTTAAATATTTATGATGGATATGAATTTCCAATAGTTATCCTCTATTTGAAACCTTTGGCATACGATCTCTTTACCACTAAATACTCGGATTTGTCACTTTAATGAGATAGTCTTTTAGTCATGAAAGGAAGATAAGAAATAATATTTTCTAATGGAACGACATGAATAGTTTCAAACTATGTTCATTATGATCCCCGTATTTCACAATGTAAAATGAAAGTAAAGTAAACTGAACAATTGATGTTCAAAGTATAAGAGAGTTAATTTTTAAAGTGACGAGATCATATATACTAGTTGTAAATATATCTGCAAGGTTAAAATTCTCCATAAGGGGGCACAATATCGTAAATTAAGACATTGGAATCACACTTAGTGAATGTGTAGTTGAGGTCATGACTCCCAAAAGGAACAAGGGGAGGTCATTTGATTCGATCAATACTCGCCAAAGGAATAATATGGCATGTATGAAACCATTTCAATTAATCATCAATGAATGTAATAACTCTCATGAGATTATCTCTGGTTATACTTAAGTCCATGAATCATTACTGGAGGACGCTCCGACATCTAATATGTTCCAGAGAATAAACAAATCTCAATGTACTATGAGAGTTTATATGAGTTAATGGAAATATTTTCCACACACATTGATGATATATACGTTGTTGCTCAAGGAATCATAGAGTACGATGATATCGAAGCACGCTCTATTAAAATATCAAAAAAGAGAAAATTGGCCTAAATGTAAAGAATTGGTCCAGGTTGAACTAAATTCACTGACAACAAGACAAGTATTTGGTCTGGTAGTACTAGCCTCACCAAGTGTAAAGCTTGTAGAATATAAATAAAGTTTTGTCATAAAGCTGAATAAGAAATATAAAGTCATGAAATGCAAAACTAGACTTGAAGCACAAAGTTTCTCGCAACGCCCTAGAATTGACTATGAGAATATGTACTCTCCTATATCGATATTATAATTCCAAAGAATGAGAATGCAGCTTAGACACGTTGTTACATCATATCTCTATGAGAATCATGATTTAGAGATATATACGAAAGTGTTTGCCGGCCTTTCATTGCCAAGGCAAGTGATTCTAATCCCAATAGTGTATTTGCAATTAAATTGAAATGCTCACTTTATAGATTAAAATAATACATGCAGATGTGGTATAACTGTCTAAGTGTCTACTTGATTGGGAAAAGATAATTTATGCCCTTGCATAATATAAAGAAGATAAGTTCTGAATTTACAATTGTAGCCCTTGCATACTATATATTAATGATATGAACATAATATGCACTCTTAATGAATAGAGAAACTGCTAGCTACTTGAGTTTTTAATTTGAGATAATGAAGCATGAAAAACCTCGGTCTTGTCAAGGCTTTAAACTACAACTCGAGTTTGTGGAATACTAAATTATATAGTCTGCATATATCTAAAAGATGATCAGGCGATTAAACATGGATAAGTGCAATATGTTAACACTCATATGATTGGTCAAAATGAGGATATAAGAAAATATCCATTTCATCAGGGAAATAACGAAGATCTGGTGGGAGCTGGAATTCCTACCTATGTATAATATGCGTATTATTATATTATTACTAATACTCTTTAACAAATATTAGTTTTTCAATGACTTGTTATCTTGATTTAACTCAAGAAAGCGCAATGTCACAGGAATGGAATCAAAACTTATTTTGATACCTAAAAGAAACCATTGACGTAGGTTTAGTTTTCCATTCATAAATATCATTGGGACTGCAGATGGTCTTGTAAACCCTAAAGAAAATATTGAGTTTACTTTCTACTTTGAAACACCAAATAGTATTGTTGATGTTGGATACCCATTCAATCCATGTAAAGAGATTATTATCATACAGGTAGTAATTTGTGAGTATCTATGGTAAATGTTATAATTATATATATATATATATATATATATATATATATATATATATATATATATAATATGTATTATATATGAGAATAGTTGCTTGAACCTCCACTTGATCGAAGAATTCTTAGCACTCTAAGAAATCTTCTCCGCAATAGTACGGAGTCGATTGTAGAGCGGTAAGCTTTCCCGAGTCGTGTCTCTCGAGATAGATATAATCGGCGTTGGTGTTTTAGTTATTCTCTTGTTAAACTAAATTACACTAATCTACTCCTAAGAAAGCATTAAGTCATTGATTGGGTTTGAGTTTTATGCTAAATCTTGAATTTAAAAGGAGACTTTAATTAAAAGGGATTTAAACGAAATGAGGGTTTAGGGTGTTCGGTTCCTCTCCACGATTAATCGGTTTTCGCCAAGCACTTAATCCACAATTCGGGGTTGTCAATCCCAAATGTCGATCAAGTATTGAGGTCGTCAATCCCAATTCTCGACTAGTACCGATTAATGGTTCTAAACGAACCTAAACCCTAAACCTGTAATTACTAAACTAATTGCATCAATTTAAGCTCACAATTAAAAGAGAACTCATGGAGGGAAAAATCAAAAGCATTTGAATTTGAGAAAAGTCAAAGGCTTTTAAGTTGAACAAAACAAATTACCAAAGAAGAAAAACTCATACATCTTTCAAGAACTAAAAGTTTGTCTAACTAAAAGGGGTAAAAAGCTTGAAAAGAGCATTAATGGAGTTTTTGCAAGAACATGATCAAACTAAAATCTAGAAAGGAGAATTTGAAGAACAAGGCAAGAACAACAACACAAACTAAATCTAACAACCAACACAACAACAATAACAACAATCATCAATAACAACACAAGGGAAATTAAAGGAAAGGAAATTATCAATTGCATTCAAATCAAAGCTCCAAATCTTCAAACTACAAGCTCCACAAATGAAGGAGGTGTCACTCACTCCAACATTTGCTTAATAACAACTACCTAACAACTAACTAGCTAAGCTAAACTAGACTAACTACTAAACTAGCTAAAACTACACTAAGCTAAGGATTATGAACTAGGGTTTAAATTACATGGAATGGTAAAGGCTTGGAGGAAATGGAGCAAGCCCCAAATTCCACCAAGGAAGGGGATATGGATAAGGTAGGAGAGTTGGGCTTATTTATACAAAAATGCAGGGGCAAAATCGTCAAAACGGGATAAAATCACGAATTTGGACTGCGTCTCAGTCGATCGACTGAGGAGCAGTTGATCGACTGGCAGTTGATCAACTAAGGTCCAGTCGATCGACTGCTTTCAAAATCGGCCAACCTCACTGGAATCCAGTCGAAGGTCCAGTCGATCCTGGATGAGTCAGTCGATCGACTGGACTATCAGTCAATCGACTGGCTCGGCTACTCCGGCTCGATTTTCTCGTTTCGCTCTAAACGTCCACCGGTTTGTCGCTCCTCATTCACGCTGTGTTTCCTTGATTTTCCATTCTGATTCGAGTCAAGTGGGATGCTCCGAGCGTGCACGAGACCCGCTTGGTCATCCTACGGCCAAAAATACGAAAAGGGTAAAAATGTACAAAAACGACTAAAATCGCACAAAAGTTATAAAAATCTAAAACTAACAAAATAGGCCAAAACAACTCCTAAAACCCGTACAAGCAAAACACACTCGAATGCAACACAAAAAGATAACAAAAAGGTGTACAAAAAAGTACAAATCACCACTGAAGAATTCGCTTGTAGTTATGAAGATAATGCAAGTTGCAACGAACAATGAAAGTAGTATACATGAAAGGGGATAAAACGAGGAATATCACAATAATTCTTCCACAACCAGCAATTATGGACTTACTCAAGATTAAAGTAATTTGAGGAAGTGGAGAGTTGCAAAGCTCGTTTGACAGATGTATATATCAATTTCAAAGTTCTATTGATGTAGATTTCAGGGGGAGTCTCAACATAGATGTGTTGTACTCTTTTTTTTTCGACCAAGTTTTATTTTTTTCTATTGAGTTTTGTTACTTAGAAATACTTTAACGAGACAATAATGAAGCATCATTCACCCTTTGACTTAGCACAAGGGGAGTGTTGAAAGAAAAATACAATCAGTATGTTTTCGTCAACAAGTAACTGATAAAAGACAATTTAGGTATTTGTTATCTTTATGCATTATGAAAATATGCATTTGATGCCGTATATAAAGAGAGTCTTTAATTAATAAGATCCCTAAAAAGGTTTCCTTTATGTTTTCTTCTTTTTTATTTTTTCTTTTACACTCTTTTAGTTTTTCTCTCTTGTATGTGTATTTAAATTTCAGACCGATGACAATTTAAAGGCCAGGATAGACAACACAAGTAAGAAAAGTATTTTCAAATATATTTTCTTATTTTGGACAATTGACTAATATTCCTTTTTTAACTTGATTGGTTCTAAGATTTGAAATTTCCATCGTAAGCTTGATACACTAATTGCATCAATCAAATATCTTATGTAAAATAAGATTAATCAAAATATTCAATTCTCATAAATTAGGCAGAAAATGTCATTCCTATAAATACAATCCACCTAGTCACAATCAACAAATTACTTGTATTCACACATATTATCATAATTTTATATCGAAAGTAACAGAACTTATCATAATGAAAATTTGGCTTATCAAACATAATGATTTCGATAAGTCACGCATCCCCTCTGTCGTCGAGTATACCGAAAAGTGGACATTGATATGCATTTTCTTGAAATTATGTGTGAAATATATTGGAGAGCAACATGGTAGGGTTTTCTACAATGTGGTTTTAGCAAATGAACCTGCCCACAAGCTTTGTTCACAAGCAACAATCTATTTCCACGAAAATTTATTAAAGTTTTTCTTATTTGAGTTCAAGTCAAATTAATGTTGTTCGGCGAAATTCAATGAAGGTCAAATCAAAATAAAGAGAGATGATTAATACGAGAGTAAAAGAACTGGAAATTCAAACAAACCGCATAAGTTTTATTCATGAATAATTCTCCCCTACTGTTATTGTTAAGTTTTTCTTTAGTGGTGATATCTCAAGTCCCTTTTCATTTTTCACTTTATTTTGCCTTGGTAAATTTTCCATTTATGTGGTTTTTTCATGGACTAAGAACCCATTTATCAACAATCTACTTCATTGTATAGATACATTTCACATCAATAGAATCAAATATCATTATGTTGTGTATAAGTTATAACTAGTCAGAGAAAATAACACTTCTAATTGTTCGTTGAAAAAATGCCATATAGGGATTTACGCAGAAAAACACTTATATCAACTACTTCCAAGTTCTGATATTAGACATAAAATTTTATTAAATAAAATTTAAACTCTGAATGCCAGCCCAACTTTTAGCTTTTAGTTGGGTATGACCAAAGCAAACGTGCAAAAAAGCCAGGTACAAGCGTGGACAAGAAAGAACCTTCCAAGAATTTAAAGAATCATCACAATAGTTTGAGTAAGAAAATCAATTGGCAAGGATTACACAGCAACGTCGTGTGTTAAAAGCAGACTTCAGATGTCGAGTGTTAAATTATTAGTCAATAAGGCAAAGTGCCAAAAAAAAAAAAGAGAGAGAGAGAAAGAAAAAGCCCACCACAAATCTATTAGGTTCAGTCTTACCCCTGGGGACACTATGTTTTTGATGTGTTATTGTATGCTACTACAACATCATCATAAAACATTATCAAGACAAAGCAGTGTCCAAACACAAAATCTTTAACCATTACTTGATGGAAATGTGCCCACATACTCAAATCAGCACAAAACTGCATTTTTAAAAGAATAATACTACTACATTTCTCAAGTTTTTCAAGTATTCGATAATAAAGATTAACATAAGGCAACATTCTCAAAGGCACCAGAGAAATTTCGCACCAAACTCATCACTGCTGGGCGCATTGAACCCTCTGGGCCCCACCATGCATATCTTCATCGTCCTCATCATACGCTTCTTGGTGCGCCTGAGCTTTCCTCCTCATCTCATCCTCGATGTTGACATCATGAAGGGTCGTCTCCTCACACTCGTCAATTTCCATATCCGTCAACTGGGTTTGGTTCTTTGGAGGCAGGATTTTCTCCAAGGCCTCAACTTGTTCAGCAGCTAGAGAATCTGGGAACTCGACGTTAAAATGAATGTACAGTTTACCCTTCATGAATGGCCTCCCGTACATCGGCATCCCCTCGTCATTGATCGCCTTGTAAGAATCTGAAACAGTGCAAACAATTGAAATGTGAAATTAGTAAGTAAAATTAAACAAACATTCTTCTGTCAAAATCACAAATTCCAACTTCTGTTGGCAAAAATTGAACCCTCAACAGGCAAATACTTGTTAAGGTATTACGGTGCCATCTAAATAAATAACCAGATAATAAACTACAAATAAAGATGAACAGCCACTTACTAGGCTTCACAACTTCGCCTGCTGGCGATTTGATGAGTAGCTGCCTGCCATCTAAATGAGTCAAAAGAAACTGGAAGCCACACAATGACTCTGTGAGTGACAGCGAGTGCTCGATGAAAAGATCGTCACCCTTCCTCTTAAACTTGGGATGCTCCTTCTGCTGCAGAACAAAGACTATGTCCCCAGTGACGGTATCAGGCTGCACAAGGGAAAAAAAACACACCAGAATTAGCAAATCAAAATGACAACACACTTAAAAATAAAATAATAAATTTAATGAGGATGAATCATCATACCGCCTCATCAGCCTCTCCGGGGAACGTGATCTTCTGCGAATTCTGCATCCCCTTTTCAACATGGACTTCCAGAACCTTCTTTTGCTGAACCACCTTCTCACCTTTGCATTGCGTGCACCGATCCTTGTCACTAATAGTTTCGCCTGTCCCTTTGCATTCATTGCAGGGGTGCTGCACTTGCTGAATCATACCAGGGCCAAGCTGCCTGATCGAGACCTTCATTCCAGATCCTTGACAGCTTGAGCACTTGGACGAAGCTCCAGATTTTGATCCCTTGCTGCAAGTACAACATTATTAATAAACATCACCAACCAAACATATGCTACAAAAGTCCAAACAAAAGCAACACGAGCTTGGTAACATACCCATTACACTTCGAGCAAAGTGCATTACGAGATAGCGAAAGCTTTTTTGTGGTCCCAAGGTAAAGATCCTCAAGAGACACCTTCAATGGATGCACTACATCCTCTCCACGTCTTTGCCTTCGTCCCCTACTGCTACCACCACCTAGTTATTCAAAACATTTATTAAATTTTATATTACATAATATATTGGTCTGATAATAATTGAAACAGGTAATAATCAGCTAACCACCTCCAAATGGGCTCCCACCAAAGAAGGATGAGAAGATGTCAAACGGGTCGTGCATGCCACCACCACCACCACCCATTCCTTCCTTGAGCGCATCCTCACCATACTGATCATAGATTTCACGCTTCTCGGGATCACTCAAAACCTCATACGCATGAGCAAGCTCCTTGAACTAAATCACAAAGCAGATTTATTAAGTGCCGATAAATTATGAATAAACATCATCAGCCTTGTACAAAAACAAACATGGACACCACCCACTAAAAAAGGAAATTCCTTTATTGCCGATAAGTTTTAACATTAAGAGTTTAACAAAAATATAGGATGATACAACACCAATCCTCTTAAATAGCATCATCTGCTAAAACACTAACTTAACATGTGGCAACATACAGATACCTTCAAACTAAATCAATCGTGTACTATGTTAATTAGGGTAACTATGTCCACCACAATATCAATATATAAGATGTGCACCATCAAAACTAAAAATCCTTGTATCCCCCAATTGCAAATATTAATTTAAAAAAAAAAAAAAAACGTATCTTTAACTCACGGAGCTATTGTCAGCCAATGTTCACATACAGTCGACTGATATCTAGAACTTAATTGTGCTTTTCCAATTAATTACACACACTCCGAATAAAAACCATCTGATTATCAATTACAAACGCACACAAAAACAAAAGGATGGGCCTTTTATTCACCATATCAGTACTCTACATGCTAGGGTTAACATTAATATATCGCATAATCACCAAAAAAAATCACATCAAATAATTAAAAATAGGCAATTAAAAAAATACCTTCTCAGGGTCACCGCCCTTGTCAGGATGATTTTTAATTGCTGCTTTCTTGTACGCCTTCTTCAGATCATCAGGCGACGCCGTTTTAGGAACTCCGAGGACCTCATAGTACTTAGAATTATCACTTTTCTTCGGGGCCCTCCCAAACATCTTGATGTTTACTTCAGAAAATCACTAATTCAGTATCAATCGAACAGATCTACTCACGAGATCGAAGATTTCGTGAATAGGTTTTCACAATCGCAAAAGGCAAGAGAGAGAAAGAGACTCGAAAGTTATGTGGGAGGAGTGAGGTTAGGTTTTAATATAGAGGGATTTTGTACGGTGAAGATTGAGCAATCCTAGTCGTTCATGGCAAGTGTTTTAGGAAGGATCTGGAATTCTCTAGTTTACTTATTTATATTTATTTGTTTGCTTATGTATTTATTTATTTTTATTTATTTTGAGGTGAGCTATTTGATGGCTGCTTCTAGATAGATCTATTCAAATTACTTATTTAACACGGAATTACTTATTTTCTCTTCTAAATTAATTTATTTTTCTTTTTACATTTTAATTTCTTAATATTAAATTTTATATATTTTTTATTATTCTCTCACACCCACTTAAATAATTTCGATCATTTATATAAGGTATCTCCAAAACACAAATTTATAGAATTTCATGAATTTTTTGATTTATACATTCCGTTGATTTTTATGACCTCGTAAGATTGTGATAAAATTTTGTAGAATAATATATTATGAAATTGTGTGAATATAATAAATTTTAATGGAACTAGATGAATGTTCTAAAACATAATATTACTAGTTTACACTCGTTTATTACATGAGATTTATCAAATTATAAATATACAAAGTTTTTGTGATATTTATAGAGCTTGAAATCTAAAAAAAGTCAAATGATGTATTTTCTCCACGTGACATGTAAATGCCTAATCTATTTATTAATTATTGTTACTATTAAATAATATTATTTTAATATTTAAATTAAATTCGTTAATAATTATTAGTTACGTGTTTTGAACATTCAAACATGTCATACTCTAAACTCATGTCAAATTGTACTAGTGACTAATCAATATTTATTAATAATAATTATTATATAATTTTATATTTTTTATGTTTAAATTGAAATTATTATTTATATTTAGTTACGTAGTTAGATTATTACAAATAACTCATAATTTAACTACATGTAATATTTAATATTCCAGAAATAAAACTATTTTAACTTTTTATTATAAATATAATTTATTGAATTACTTTCATAATTAAGTTCTTATGATTATTAAATTTTAACCTTTTCAGTTATAAATATAATTTATTTAATTACTTCATAATTAAGTTGTTTTTGTAATTAATATTATTTCATATGTAATATGTTACGTTAGGAGAATAAAAGAAAATTATTGAATTAAATAAAATAAAATATTAAATTAAAATTTAATTTAAAAATATATTAAATTAGGCAAGATATAATAAAAGTAAAAGTTTGAGTTAGACAAGATACAATAAAAGAAAAATATTAAGTTATGTAGATATTAGGCTCGTATGACACATAAGCAAATGAAACAACATGATTTTTTAAGGTCGGTACTTACTTTTCTTGGTGAACCAAACTTTTTGATCGCATCAACTATATAGAGTGGTGTATACTTATAAAATTTCACAAACTTTTTAAAGAAGAAATTAACACAACTTAGGAGAATATACAATATTTTTACAACAAAATTATGAAAATACGAGGATGTATACCATGCAATCGGGTGCACAATGGTGCACCCGGTTTCATATGTGATGAATATGTATGTTTTGTGTAATGAATACGAATGTTATATGTGATGACTAGTTTTATTAAAATGAATTTACTAAAAGTTATGTTTTATCATTAGTCACGACTCATATTTATCACACGAAACATTGATTTGTACATATTAGTGTGTGATTTTTGTATATTTTTGTGCCTTTTCGTGTGTGCTTTAGTCGGGTTTTAGTCGTAGTTTGTCCTGTATTTCCTTATTTTCCATTTTCTTAGCTTTCGTCGTCTTTTTAATACATTTTGTATTTCTCTTTTACTTTTTGTAGGTTTTTATGTTACTTTGATTTTCTTTATTTAGGACAATCGATCAAGCCTAGGAGCGTTCCCGAGAATCAGAACTGTCTCGATTTGACAAAAACACGATTCGGACCCGCGAAGCACAACCATCGATCGACACATGCATCGACGCGCTGTCGACGCCGAGTCGCCATGCCATCGACGCGCCATCGACAGGGTTATTATCCAGCATCGGTGGTCAGACCATTTTTGGTCAACTTTGGGCAAAAAGACTATTTTGCCCTCACTCTCACTCTTATAAATAGAACTTTCTTCTTAGAATTTTAAGCTTTTTGAACCCATCTGGGGTTTGACAGCCCAACTCTTTTACGTGTTCTTCATTTCTTTCTTTCTTTTTCGAACATCGAATTTTAGATAAATTAGCATAATTATTAGAATCGCAACGTTCGTGTTCTAATCATTTGAACGATGAAACATTCTATTTCTATTAGTAAGATCTCAATTTCCCTTGTTTTATTGTTCTAATTTCTTGTTGCTTTGATCATGTTTTTTTTTTTTTGTTGGATTATGATGTTCTTGTTTTCCTAGTTAGTTTTATAGCAACTTATCATATTTTTAATTGTTTAATTCAGAAATTCATATGATAATATTTAATGTTCTTGAAAGTTCATCTTCCATTGTGTTCATGGTTCTTATTCGTTTTGGGTTTGTGTTATTGAATTTGTTGATGATTGTTAGTTAGAATTTACGGGTCTAGTGCCTAAAATCGTTTAGAACCATCAATTGGGATTGTCGGGTGTTTAATTTACAAGTTGGGATTGACAACCTTAACTCGTAGATTAAGTGTTCGATAAAATGCCAATTGATCGTGAAGACGATTCTATAGCCCTAGGCCCCCGTTTTATTAATCTTTTAAAAGTTTTTGATTTCATTGCTCGTTGTTTTAATCATCATCTTAGTTATTATAACTTTTCAAATCGAAATTTGATCGTGTGTTTAGAATAATTTTTTCGTTATTTTCTCGTTCGTGAATCAAATACAAAGATTGCTTTTGATTAGTCTTTCTCGAGAGACTCGACTCGGTCAAACTTACCACTTACAATTGCTCCGTTCTCTTGCGGACGAACTTTTATTTTAATAAAAATGTAAGTGCGAAAAAGTTCGATTCAAACATCCATATTCATTCTACATATTATGCGTATTCATCAAAACACAATATACACACACGCAAGCGCAATTTTCATTCGTCTTAGTAAAAATAATACAAAATATACATATTCATCACACATAAAACCATGACCTAACTGACAAAATACATAATATGATTTTATCGTATTTTTTTTTGTTTGAAGAGTTTTGACAACTAATTTTAAAAATATTTAAATAACCATTACTTGCAGCTTGTTGTTAGCTCTTAATTTATAAATTTCATAATATTGTTATCTTGTTGTTGTTGTTGTTGTTGTTGTTGTTGTTGTTGTTATCACAAGTTGAATTATATATTTCTACACGAAAATAATTATTAAAACAATTCTGTTAAAAATATACATATTAACAATGTACTTTTTAAAATGTAAGAATACCATAGTTTTAAAAACTATAATTAAATAAAGTTAATAACAAGATCTCATTACTTTATGCACGGATATGTTATGAGATTATTTTAATTATTTTTATATTATATTATATCGAAATGGTGGGTTTGTAAAAAAATCGTGCGATGAAACAAAATAAATATATTTTTTTGATCATTTGAATTATAATAAATTCAATTTCACCCACTAATATTTTTCCCTTGTAATTGAATATATTTTCCAAAAATTAGAAAAAAAAATGATTAATAAGATCCCATTATACTTTATGCACATATAAGTTGTGAGTTAATGTAATCATATTATTATCATATTATATCGAAATATGGTAGGTTTGTAAAAAACAGTGAGATGAAAAAAATATTTTTCGATCATTTGAATTACAATGAATTCACATTTCGCCACAGACATTTTCTTCCCTCATAGATTGAACATAACCAGTACTATATTCGTGCGTTGTATGGTAATTTTTTTTTTTATCTCAAATAAAAATAATTGGATTCGAATGTATTGAAATATTTAAATAAATTATTGTATATGATTGAATACAATTGGTCAAATTATTAAAATGAGTCTATAGGGCCAAATCTCACCACTCAATATGTTTGGATCTGATTAATGTAAATTGACTGGAGGGTGGTTGACTAGTAAACATTGTGTACCTGCACTACTAACTGTACATCATCGGACATGTAAATATGCATTAACAAACTATTAAATGTGCAATAAAATTGTTGAAAATTGGCTTTGAGAAACATGACATATAATTCAAACATCATTGTCATTCTAATTATGTATCAATATACTTCTAAATGTGCAATAACATGCGCCTAAATGCAGTGAATTTATATTTTTATTATTTGTTTTTTCGCAATAATTTCATTTGGAACTTTTAAGTGTACAAATTTGTTTGAAAAAATGGTATGGGTATTGTTACTTAGGTCGTAAGGAATAATATGTTGTAATTTATTTTAATGATATATATATATTTTGGGACTTATAGATAGATTCAATAGAAGAGAATTGTTAATTGAGAATAAAGAGAAATATAAATGATATAATTTATATTAGTTAATAATATTAATGTTCATTTAAATGTTAATCGATGTATATTAAAAAATCTATTGGTGCACATTTAGAAATATATAGATGTATTTTGTCGCGCAAACTAATTTATATCCATTTGATCTAATGTATTGAATGGTTGTGATTTGACTCTACGGACTCATTATAAGAAGTGGACCAATTGGATCCACTTCCTATCATCTAGTCATTATTAAAACATCGAATAGTATTGAAACTTATATAACGTGGTTTATAAAAAACTGTTATTAGACGAAATGTACTTTGAGAATTATGAAAAACTTCCTTCTATACGACATTTGTAATTTTGTTACTACATTGATTATCATCATTGTCGATCCAATATTTTTATACTCTTACGATTGATCGCTCTTGATATGCAACGTAGAATTATATATGACTAAAAATCGATTTATATAGGAAAATGCCAGCGCGACAGAGAAATTGTCTTTGACATTTCTTGATCGTCATTGCATATGACACGATCACAAAAAATTATCGTCGCTGGAACTTGGAAGAACACCTTGGATCAAATGGTGTGTCATAGGGATCAACACCAATTGACCTGCATTAGTTTCTTGGAAAATCTTAACTTGTACAACACGATCGCCAAATTCTGTAATAACCAATTTGATTCCATTACACAATACAATGGAATGATCAATTTCTCAACTACATTAGTGGAGTTCTAACTTTCAATTTTACCTCATAGTTTGACAATCCAGAACATTTAATGGTATTTAGAAACTCGGGTGCCTAAACGTCCTACAATATATCAATGTTTGAATCGGATTTGCATGCACTATCAGAGCCAAGATATACTTTATATTACCCATCATTTGATGACATCATATATTTATTTCAAATTGATGATAACAAGTGTTGGAACAAGAATAGCACAACCCTCCAAATAAGTGGAGCATTCAATAATTTTTTCCAAATGATGGATATGTACTCGCCATAATTGACGCAACATGGTCACCATCATCTTTCATCTATAATTATCATCTAGGATTCAATTTAAACGACATCATGCTTGGTCTCCAACTGTTCCATGTTTTTTTAACTCAACACAATCGGGATATGAACTGAGATTTTGTAACCTCAAAACCATGCAATGGTCCATAAATTCAAAGAATTGATCATCGCATGAACTGTGTCTGGTCTAGTATCTTTTGGAATAACTGGTAAAATTTGAAGAAAATCTCCACCAATAACTATTATTTTTCTACTAGATGGAAGATGCCTGTTAGAATTATTTTGCGACCAGAGAGCTTTGAAACAATGTTTATGTATCATCACAACTTTGTCCCAGCTAACGAGTTGCGCATGCACACTATTTTCGCATGTGGAGTTCCAGTAAATATTCTACTAATCTTACGTGGTACGTATTTTTGCTCTTTTATACTCATAATTCTTCAAATCCAAAAAAATAAAATAAAATAAGGATAAGGTCAAATTGTAGGTAAAACCAGCACAATGCACCCTATCTTCAATCACAAAATTAGTCATATTGCAGAACCCATGAGCCTAATCCCAAATAAAACTAACCCATTATCCGAGTCATAATAATAATAATTTCTACAACTTCAGTTGATTTCTCAATAATAACATGACAGACATACGCTGCAAATGATTATAAAATCTCAAGAACAAAACTTGAAGATAGAGAGAGGGGGAAAATCCATGAGGCTCTCTCTTTTCTCTGTTTTATATGAAATAGTTGAAATTTAAGAAAGCTTTTGAATTTTTATGATACCCAGGAGTTGAAAAGGAACCCCATAACATATTTGAAGAGCATTTGTGATTAGGCTAAAATGCTAGAGAGGAGAGAAAACAAATAAATGAATTCAACATAAATATACAAATCCAATTCCAAAATCCATACATGCTGCATTAGTAGTGAATCCATGCTGCATAAGTAGAACAAGGACATAAAACCAATATTGATATTAAAAAGTTACAACATTGTTATTAATTAGACATGACCAATTGGTAAAAAAAGAACCTTAAACCTTAATGTTTGCTGATATCTCCCCTATATATTAATGCAAAATCCTCCTATCCTATGTGTCTGCTTCCCATGCTTTGTTAGCTTTGGAAAAAAATTTAGTGCTTCGGTGTCATCCGAGCTTAATATTAATCTAATTTAGTATTTTTTTTCCTTTTTATATATTTACCTACTTTAATACATTCCTAATATTATATTTTGCCTAATTCAATAATTTTCTTTTATTACATCTTACCTACTATAATATTTTCTTTAACATATTTTGTCCAATTCAATATCTTACTTTTATTCTTCTATTATAAAAATATAAAAAATTTATATCTAATTAGAAAAAATCTATATGAGTTGAATTAATGTTTATTTACAATAAAAGTTGAAATAATTTTATTATAATTCCAAATATTTATTTAAGAAAAATATGATATATATATATAAAGTTATTACAAAGGGAAATAAATATAAAAATATAAACTTAAATTTTTTTTATCTAATCCCATTATAATAAAATAAAAATAATATTAAAAATATATATGAAAAACTATTGTTACACCAAACAAAAAACAAAAACAAAGTGAAACAAAAAAGATAACATAATACTAATATTAATACTAACAATACATTATTATGCCTAGAAAAATAAGTCTTAAATATATTCTAAATCTCTTTATCTAATTCAAATATAATGCATTGATACATATATTATATATCTGCACGAACAAATTAGCATCTTACACAAAAAAATAAAATAAAATAATATAATATTACATATACTACAAGTTAGATGCACGATATTTTTTCAATAGAATTATCAGTGTCTTATAAATTTTAATTTTTTATATCACATATTCATATGTAACACGCGGATAGTGTATATTTTACATTTTTTCAAACTCAATTTTATACGGGTTTTCCCGTCAAGTTTAAGGTATTTTGATATGCTTTACAACTTATTTCATGACTTAATGTAAAAAAAAACTTAAAAATTCTCTATTCTGAAAATCAGTCTTACTGTGATTAGAACAAATAATTTTCTTGATATATCACAACTAATTTCGTGACTCGCGGTAAAAAACTTGCAAAATTCTTAATTCTGAAAACCAGTCTTACTGTAATCAGAACAAGTAATGTTCTCATTTGTTTGTAAGAATTATTTATTGTGAAAACAAAACAAAAAATATTACGATTTGTATGTACCATTTTCAATATTATTCTTTTGGTATTTTTAATGAATATTACTCTTTCAAAATCCCGCATAATATGCGTGTGTCTGCTTCGCATGCTTCGTTTGACAAATAAAAAGTTATGGTGTTTCGGTTGTTTAGGTTTCATCCGAGCCTAATATCTACTTAATTTAATATTTTTCTTTATTGTATCTCACCTAATTTAATCTTTTAATTTTATTATATTTTTCCCAATTTAATATCTTTATTTTATTATATTTTTCTAATTCAGTATTTTTCTTTTATACTCCTAATATAAAAATACAAATAAGTCATATAAAATTAGTAGAAAAGATCTAAGTTAGTTATTTTAATTAAAAGATAAATACATAAGATATAATTTTAATTAAAAAAACTATTATGAAATTATTAAATAAGTAGTGTTTATAATACATAATAATATAACTTTAATTTTGTAATTTTAAATATTCTATATAGGTAAATTAAGATCTATTTGAAATAATCTAAGTATGTAACTAAATATTGGTAATGAATTCAATATAACATAAAAATATAAAATTATATAATAATAATAATAATAATAATAATAATAATAATAATAATAATTATTATTATTATTATTAGGAGAAATTGTCGTACCCCAGGTTGAAGTCCATTTGTCAATTAGTCCTCCATTCAATTTTAAGTCAAATAGTACCTCCTTTTTGCCAAATAGTCCAAAATTGTGATATGAATATACCACAATACCCTTACTATTAAAATAATCATAATAATAATAAAATGGGGCCACCTGCCGCCGGAAATTTTTTTGGCGAGATTTCTTTTTTTTTTTTGCCCAGCAAATATAAAGTTTGCCGCCGCCGCCGCGCCGCGCCGGAAAATTTTCCGGCCGCCGGAATTTTTTTCCGGTCACATTTTCTTTTCCTTATCATCTGAAAATATTTTTCGGCTGCCGAAATTTATTTTCGGTCATTTTTTTTTTTTCTGCCCAAAATTTCTTACTGTATGTCTGAATTTCTTACTACATGTCCATGGAGTCAGTGCAGTCAGTTTTTTTTTTCAACGCAGATATTTTTCTTACTGTATGTCTGAATTTTTTTACTATATGTATGTATTTCTTACTATATGTGCAAACATTTCTTACTATATGTCCAAATATTTTTTACTTAATGTCCAAAAAATAATTCCGGTCACCGGAAATATTTCTTACTATATGTCCGAATTTCTTACTATATGTAACAGGATTTTTTATTTAATGTCCAAAAATTCATACTTGATGACAAAAAGTATTTTATTTGATTGCAAAAGTTTCTTGCTTTGATGTGCAAATGTTGTTATGTATTTTTTTACTTATTACACATTTTTTTTTTACTTATTACACTCTTTTGTTTTGCAAAAAAAAAAAGAAAAAAAAAATCTTGATTAATAAAAAATTATTATTATGTATTTTCTTATTTAATACAAATTATATATTATTTTATAGTGAAATTTCATACTTTATGTTCAAAAAATTAATAAAGTTTCTTACTTTATATCCTTTAAAGTAAGAAAGTTTGTTATTTTATATTCGAAAAAGTAGAAAAAGTTCTTATTTTATAGTGAAGTTTCTTACTTTATTTTCTAAAATAAATATATTTTTAAATTATGTTCAAAAATAAAAAGAAAAAAATCTTACATTATAGTGAAAATCTCAAATTTTAAGTATGAAAAAGTAAGAAATTTTCTTATTAAAAATCTCTTACTTTATAGTTAGATTTCTAACTTTATATTTGCTGGTAAAAGAAAAAAAAAAATCTCGCCGAAAAATTTTTCGGCGGTGGGGGTGATTGGCGGGAGGTGGTGGTGTATTGTTTATTGATATTATTATTATTATTATTATTATTATTATTATTATTATTATTATTATTATATTATTATTATTATTATTATTATTATTATTATTAGGGGTAACCTTGTAATTGTATATTTATGGTTGGACTATTTGACATTTTGTATAATTAATCATAATATTTGACAAAAATATTTTTTCTATGTAGTATTTGGCAATTGCCCCTTATTATTATTAAATATTGATTAGATATCGGTACAATGTGACACGAGTTGAGAGTATGAGATCTGTTTAGGTTTTCAAATTATGTAAGTAATATTATTAACGAATTTAATCTAAACATTAAATTACAAAATAACGTAATAATAATTAATAAGTAGAGATTAGGCACGAGTTTAGAATGTGATATCTTTTGAACTTTTATAAGTATGTAAATAAAGTTATTAACGAATTGAATCAAAGCATGAAAATAATAAAATTACACATGTACAAGGCAAGAGTTGAGAATACGAATTTCTCATTATACATAAAAATCTATAATTATTGTAAATATTTTTTATATTTATCTTTTGATAAACCCGTGTAATACACGGGTATTAAACTAGTTATAACTTATAATTTAAACAAAAAGTCCACCAGGAACTGACACCCCACAATCAATCATAACCAAAACAAGTAGCAGATGACAATAAAAATCTAATAAACAAATTCAAACATATATAGTATAAATCCAAAGCTGGAGATTCAAACAGATAAACAACAATTGGAATATAAAAACATAAGGAAAAACAAGAGCATATATAGAACATACATAAACGGGGTTTAGCAACGAGGGGCTCTGATTGTGGACCAACTATCAAGTTCATTTACCTGCGCGGTAAAGCTTCGTCGGACCCAAACCCCATTATATATAGTGAATGCATTTGGTTTCATGTCCAGATGGTTTAGCAACAAATGGAGTCTTGCCACGGCAAATAAGCTCTTTGACTCCTTCGTCAGGGTCAAGATATAGTACAGCTCCAATGAGCAAGTTGGATTCGCCAACCCCTGAGAAGCCTATCAAAACCACCATGAATAGGTAGTTGTAATCACCTATCAAAACATCAGATTGCTTATATCAATAATCAAAATAATTTCTAGAATATATGAAAAAAACAAAAAAACAATCAACATGCATATAAGATGAACTATTAATGAAATCTATAAAATGACATTGTCAAAGAAAAAAAGAAGATTAGTGTTGAGAATTTCTACTCGTGAAAAAAAAAAGAGGAGATTGAGCGGTGAAACTAAAAGGGATAGAAAGAAAAATGGTAGGTTTTGTTAAAAAATAAATAAATTTAACCCAACCTTCTCTCGGACAAAAAGCTAAACCAAACTCAAACAAATCCTACTCGCCGACCCCCTCCACCCGAAAACGATACCCAATTTGTACGTTAAGTTTCAGAAAACATCGAACCCACACTAAAGCCTTCGTCACCTGCAACAATTAACCAACCTAATGCGATGATTAGATATATTAAA
>BMAC01000757.1:414335-430041 GCA_014905375.1 Phtheirospermum japonicum
AATAGAACGAAACCTAGAAAAGGGGTTGGGAGCTGATATACCACCCTTTTTTTTAATTAGTTCACCAAATTAAAAAATTTCTTATAAAAAATACTAAAATTATCATTAAACTTTAAATATTCCAATAAAATATCGAGGTGAACTAATGGGATAAACTAATAACATATTGGGGGGCGTATATATTAAAAATTCTCAGTTCAGAATTTGGAAAACTCGATCCCCATCCATTTCAAAAATGGAATCCTTTCCTCCTTCAAATTATCGACGGTAGCGACCCAGAAGATAGAATTTCGATGAGTGGGGTTCTAGGCTCTGGCGATAATGAGCATTAGCGGCAGGCGTGGCGGGTGCAGGCGCGGTGGACATCCTCCTCACGATCGCGAAACAGCAGCGGCAGCGGGTCAGGCGGCGTTCTGATTCAATAATGTCCATGTCCTTTTTTCGCTAACAAGGCGCTCTGATTCGGTCTGAAGCTGGTCTTTTGGATTTTAGGCAGCGGAGAGTCGCCAAGGGATAGTTTGGTTGGTTTCGGGTCTCTGTTCGGGATTCCGGCAAGGAGAGTCGGCAGGAGTTTTGTTTAGTTGTTGCGGCCAACGACTAATTCGGGTTTGGATTGACGACTCGTGTTGTGGCGCGTCGAGTCACGGTCGGTAGAACTGTTAATTCGATTAGTAACCGACCAGTTAATTAATCGTCGGTTAAATTAACCAGTCGGCGGCTAAACGTAACCTAACCGGTGGTGAACCGGTTAAAGTTACGGTTAGCCGTGGTTAACCGAACCGGCGATTTTCTATTTTTTTAATTAAATTTAAAAACTTAAATGAAATTTGAATAATTTAGATAAATTAGAAAATTAAATGAATGGAATTAAAATGATATAAATAGATGAGAACTAAAATAAAATTTGAATAATTAAAATTCTGAAGTAAAACGTAAAAAATAAAAAATAAAAAAAGGACATGATTTTAATTGTAATATTAAAAATTAAAATTTTAACTTTTAATATTAGAATTAAATTGCCTACGTATCCTCAGAAATGAATCAAAGTCCACGTAGTTCGATTTTTTTATTTAATTTGAGAAAAATAAATTAAAAAAAAAGACTTGATTTTAATTCTAATATTAGAAGTTAAAATTAAATTTTAACTTTTAATATTATAATTAACTTGCCTACGTATCCTCGTAGAGGAATCAAAGTTCATGTAGTTCTTATACTTAACTCACTTACCTACTTACCTATTCCTTATTGTCGTTGCTTCCCGAATTGGTATCGTAATAGTCGCGCTCTCCACCTTCATCCAATTGCATTTCTTGTTCTCATTTTTCGGCTTTGACCTAATCTTTCATAAACATTTGATTTTCAAGATTTTTGGGTAATAAGTTAGACCGACGATCATCTAACACAAAGCCTCCCATGCTGAAAGCCTGTTCAATAGAAACTGTTGAAATAGGTACGGCGAGAACCTCCTTGGCAATCCTAGAGAGTTTATGAAAAATACTGGCCACTTTCGACCAAAACTTTACAAGATCGTTAGTAGTACCATCGGGCTTTTTTGGGACCGAACTCGGTTCAAAAGCCCCTAATAACTGTTTAATTCCATTGATCGACTAGCACTAGCCCTTTGCCATTTTTTCGTAGTATCCTCAATCAACCTAGTATATGGGGTTAGAGCTTGTCGAGGGTCGTTGGGTCTTATATTAGAAATGGTGGGGGTAGGGGAAGGGGAAGTGGACATATTAACATCACTAGAAGAAGATTGATTGTAATCATTAAAAATAGCTACTAAAGATTATTGTGGTTGGTGAGCAACACTAAGAGAATTAGGAATTTCAATATTTGAAGTTTGTAAAAAAGGTCCTAATGCATCGTAATAAACTTTAAGTAAATTTTCTAAACCTTCTACCCGTAATTCGAGTCTAAGATTTTTGCAATCAAAAAAACATTGGGAATATACAGAAAATACTTGACCAATTTACTAAACATATTAGCAATACATTCACCTAATTCAGGCGAATCGAGTAAAAAAATACTAACAAGTACAATTTGAATACATTGATCAACTAGTGTTGAGGTAGAATAATAAACACCGGATAAAGTCACGGTGACATCGTTAAAAGTTCTTAAAAGGGACATCATATTATAACAATCATCCCACATATGCAAAAATAAAACGAAATCGACATCTTGATTACCAAAAAATACACACAATGCATCTCTATATTCAAAAGAATCATTAAACAATTTATAAGTAGAGTTCCAATGATTTGGCACATCATTTGAATTTTTTTTGGATGCGAATCATTGGTTCGGAGATTTTTTTGCCATTTTGTTTGAACTGAATCGTGTTTACGTAGATGATATATCGCACTCCTAATCGGAGCAATTTTAGATTTAAAAGTATTTAAACCATCTTGAACACATAAATTCAAAATATGACAAATGCATTTAACATGAAAAAATTTACCGCCAATAGTGGGTTGACAAAAAGTTTTTAACAAATCTAAACTAGCCGTATTAGCGGCGGCATTATCAAAAAAATGAAAAAGAATTTGTTACCTAAATGATACTCGGACAAAACATTGGATATTTTGTGTGAAATATTCACCGCGGTATGCGAACTATTAAACTCTCTATATGCAATTAAATATTTTTGCAAAATCTAGGAATTATCAATTCAATGGCTAGCAATCCGTCCAAATATCCGAATATATAGAGACACTTTGAGGCAAACTATCAAATATTGAAATCAAATTCAGCTTATACTCACCAGCCATTTTCTCAATATCGTGAATCAATTTATTTCGTGAAATCCTAGTGCTAGATGGATTAAATGCACCCCTAATATAATCTTCATAATGACGACTATGTCCATGATTAAAAGGAAGACCCATAACGGAAACAAATTTTGCAAGAAGCTTTCTATGATCACTTTCGGTATATTGAAATAAACTAGAACTCGTACCTTGGCCGTCGGTCCCGACGCCGGCGGTAGATGAAGATGAGAAGTTTAGTTGTGTTTGAGAGCTTTCCACGTTGTATTTGTCGGGATGCTTCTTCTCCAGGTGGTATTTGAGCGACCCGTAGCCTCTATTATTTTTAAAATCAAAAGCGTAACGAGTCTTGCAATAATTGTATAGCGCCCGAGGCTCGCCGTTGATCGTCGTTCTTGTAACATGATTGGAAGATGGGGGATTGATATTCCCTCGATTTTGATTGAGGCGGTGGCATATCACCCGCTCTCTCTTCATCTTCATCCAAATTGACGGCTACCGACGGTCCGTATTCATCGGAGCTAAGTAAATCCTCTTCAAAACTGGTTTGATTTTGCTTGCCGAAGTTGATTTAATTATATAGGTTTTCAACTTCTTCCGTCGTCATCTCATGGGAAACATAATCTCCGGCAACGGACGAAGATTCTCATTGAGATCTTCGACCTCGACCTTGACGAGAAGAGCTTGGAGTATTGGTATTGACATTACGAGAAGAGCTTGTCATAATAATATTGTTGGAAATTTTATTTATGAGAATTTTTTTATTTTGTTATTTGCCTTTCTTGGGCTCAGAATATATTAGGGAACTAGATTTAGGACTTTATTTATTTCCTAGATTGTGTCTAGGATTTTATTTAGTTTTCTAGATTGTATTTAGGACTTGTTTAACTTGTTTACCAAATTTAGGGCTCTAGAAGTCTTGTCTATTTAAGACAAGACAAAGACGCAAGAGAAAGATACCTTCGATAATCTTTTTATACGGACGAGAAAGAGCAAGGACGAGGCAAGCAAAGAAGAACACGAGCAAGTAAAAGACTTGTGGCAACAATCCAAATCAAGGAAATCTTTGAAGTTGCGTAACCAACGGAGAAGATCATCACAAGATTTGCCACAAGACTTGAAGCCACTATCTTAATCATAGAGATATTTGGAGTTGAGTAACCAACAAAGAAGATCATCATACCGATGCGACAAATATTTTAGTATCAAGTGTTGATACTAGTGTTTTTCATATATTGCTTTATATTTGTATTTGATCTTGAACGATTTAAAAGTAATATAGTTTTCGGGTTTGTATACCCAAGTTCGTAAGTACTTTTACTTACGAACGAAATTTAAATTGCTGTGTTCATCTTTTAATATTTATTCCGCTGCACATTTTAAATTTGTGTGATGTTACTTTCGATGTTGTTAACATCGTTCTTAACATCTGTTTTCTAAAACTGCTATTTATTACTCTGAAACTGTTTGATGTTAGTTTCGGTGATTGTAACACTGAAAGCAACATCATATTACTGATACTTATTTCAAAACCATAGGTCCTTCAAATTCACAAATATTATAAAAGAGAATTAAGTAAAATGAGATTAAGAAGAATAAAAATATTATTGATATTATTTTTTCGCACAAATTAGCAACTTGACTTGAAGCTTGAAAATATAAGAGAAGAAGAATAGTAGAGATGAATTGGTGTTGGAGAGTGGGGTATTTATAGGTGTCAAAATATATTTAAAAAAACAAAAAATTTGAAAAACTAGCCGTTTACCAGTTAACCGACGGTTAAATCGGTTAACCACGGTTAACCGCCAACGACTAGTCTTTATTTTGAATTTCAGTCGTTGATCATTAATGGCTATTTGATCTTAGCCGTTGATTTCAAACGGCATTTAACCGGGGCAGTTTGAATGCCGAAATTTATTATTATTTTAAAAAAAAGACGATTAACCGGCTGTTACGGTTATCCAGTCAGGTTAACTGTAACCTAACCGTCGGGAACCAGTTGATGGTTACGGTTATAACCATAACCGCTGGTCAATGGTTAATCATAACCGGTCAACTAGTTAGTAACTGGCGGTTAACCGATTAACCTAAACCGGATTAACAGCTCTAACGGTGGGTTTCTGGTTTAGTCACAGACTCGGTCGATTAGTGTTCCCGGTGGCTGAACGATGGCCTTGAGTTTCTAGAATGAAAGCGATGGTGGTTAAACTTGGGATCCATTGGTTTGGTTCTTGGGGTTTCATTTTGTAACAGATTGGGTGATGATTGCTTCGATTGGGTTTCTAGAATTGAGATGAATGACGACGACGACGGAGGTGCGGTGTCAAGGGTGGCGGTGATGGCAGCAGGTGGTGGTGGTGGATGATTGAAGATGATGAAGTATATTGTTGGGGTGAAAGATTTGAAGGGTAGTTTGGGCATCTTTATGAATTTACTTTTTAATGGGGTAGGCAAATAAAATTTTGGGGTGCATATATCCGTGTCCAAAGAAGTTTTAGGTAGATAATGCGATCAAATAATACAAAGAAGGTGACGCTTTCAATTCACTAGGAAATAAGTATTAGCGTCACTTTTTTTTAAGCGCCACTATTATTGAAATTCGGTTGGTGCTTCATTAAAAAAATCGACATTAATTAGCCAACACTTATTGATGTTGCTTATTTAAATAAGAGATACCCATTATGAGTATATTGATGGCGCTTATTTATTTAAACATCATCTGGTCTGAATATATTGGTGGCGCTTTTATTATAATCGATATTTTTATTATTATTAGTGTCGGTTAGTAATAAATAAGTATCATCCGAAGAAATTTTTTTATTTTTTAACTTTATAAGTGGCTGTTAAATGTTATAAAGCATCACTTTTATACATTTTACAACGCTTTGCCTTTGAAGCGTCACTTATGCAACAACTCTAATAATGAATATTTTAATTTTTTAAATATTTGTATTTATGGTGCACCAGTGTGTTACGATACGACACAAGTTGAAAATGCAATATTTATAATCTTATTGAATTATATGTGCTTTTATATTTTTTTTTTATTTTCTTAACTATCCAAAAGATTAAAAGTGTTGTATTATAATTTACGTGTAACATACGGGTCAACTTCATGTCAAATATCAACAATTAAAGAGTCAAAAATGGTTGAAAATTATGTTATGCAATAAGAATGATGTCGTTTATATCAATAAATACTTATCAAACTGATCATTCATTTATCAAAAATTGCCTAACACGCGGGTCTCAAACTTGTCTTCTAATAATAACATTTCATTATTTATCTAAGTATTAAAATAAATAGAAAGTGAATTCCATGAAAATCTAAGGGTAGGACGCAAACTTTTAGAAGGAATTGTGTAGTTTGTTTTAACTATAAAATCAGTAGAATTCAATGAAGATCCATCATTTGATTGAATTCACAAGAATCTATCTGAATGAGGATATTTAAATTCTATAAAATTTATAAAATTCCAAATAGAAGATACAAGAATTTTGTGAAAAATACAAAGTTCAGATTGAGTGTACTTGAAGATGTATGGAATTTTAAAACCCACCCAATCCCATATTGAGGACACCCCTAAATTATCACCATTTTTTCTATTAATAACACATCGCATGAAATGAAATTCATATTGCATATTTATGTATGTTTTTTTTTAACATTCAATTTCCATTTATTATATTGCCATTATTTCAACCAAATATTTCACAAACAACTATTATTTTAAAAACATTCTTCATCACATATACACAACCATTATATTTAGCACCAAACACTCACCTTCCAACTTAAGAAAAAAACAGTACTATTCACTCAAAATAAAAAATAATTGTTGAAGGTTTAATTATTTGTACTTATCTATATTATTCCCCTCTCTCTCTCTCACACACACACACACACACACACACACACATATATATATATGTATGTATATGCATGTATGTATCGTAAGGAGATCTTTTTATTTTTTTGTACATATTGTAACCTAGTCTCTATTCCCATTATAAATACGAGAGCTCTTTTACTTTAAATGTACACGCAAATTATCTCTTTTTATCTCTTCGACATAGTATTAGGGAGGGTTGGATCCTTCACTAACCAAGTTTAACACTTACCCACTGTTTATGCGGATCTGAAAACGGGAAAATCAAGCCGAAAGCAGCCAGGATCGACTGGCAGTCAATCGATCAACAACGGATCGACTGAAAGAGCTCCAAATCGACTGCCGGACAGTAGCCAACCTCTTGGAAGCAGGGCAGTCGATCGACACCCTAGCAGTCGATCGACTGCGACGCTGAGGGCTGCGGGAACTTTGGTGTTTTTGACATTTTTGCCCCTACAAACAACTATATAAAGCCCACATCTTGCACCAATGAAGGACACCTCTCTCTACCCAACCCTAACTTGGGTTTGGGATTAGTTACTCTCAAGCTCTTGGATAATTCTCTCTTTCTTAGGTTTTAGATTTAATTTCAAGCTTAGCTGTAATTTCTCTTCCTAGACTTAGATTTAATTTCAAGCACCTCCTTGGGTTTGTAAGACTAAGAAGAATTTAAGTACTCCCTTGGATTATTTATTTTGATGCAGTTTAATTCAAGCTTGCTACTCTTTCCTTTAATTCAAGTAAGTTTCCTTTCAATTTCATGCTTTGTTCTTCAATTTCATGCTTGTTCTTCAATTTATGCTTTTTGCCTTAACTCCTTGATTTCTTGTTGGATCTTGTGAATTGGCTATGGAATCTAGTTGAGTGACACATCTAGATCATAGATCGAGTCCTTGGTCGTTTTTAATTTGAGTATTTCATGTGCTTTATTTTGATTTTTATTTTCATGCTTTGTTTCATGCTTAAATCCTAGATCTACTCTTTGTTGTTTGTTATTTTTCATAAAGTTTTAAACTTTCTCGTCAGCTTTTATTGCTTTATCCATTCATGCTTTCAAATTTTACTTATTTGCATTATTTATGATTTTATGCTCATGCAAGCATGGTTGTACTTTGTGCTTTCATGCTTGTACTTGATGAAAAATTGCTTGTTCTTGCTTAATTTTCATTATTGCTTGCATTTTCTTTTAAGGCACACGACCGAGGCATCCGACCAACTTGCAATTTCATTTCCTAGTTTAGTTTAGATAGGTTAATTGCTTATTTTTATTTTCCTTTATTTTTCAAAGCTTGAAACACCTTGAAACTTAAAATTGAATTGATTTTCGATTACACCAAGCCAATAGAACCTTTAATTTCCAAAACCACAAAAAACTACAAAACAAAAACAACACACACACACACACGTAGAAATACAAAGAAGAACCAAGATAAAGTTTTGATCCCAAATCAATAATAGTAAGCTTTAGTTGTACTTTGATAAAAAAGCTTTTGTCCCACATCGCCTTCATTAAAAGACTTAAAAGAGTCTCCACTTTATAAAAAGGGCTTGTTGATTAGCATAGATTTGTCTTAATTTCCATTAGTCTTTTAGTTAGTTTTTCTTATTGTTTTCGGTATAAGTTGGATAGATTGAACACATTTTCATATTTTCTTATCTCCAGCTTATTTTATCGTATTTTAATCATAATTAATTAATTTTATATTTATTTTAGGTTTTTTAAAGTATTTTGGTTTGGACATACTCAAGAATGGGCCTACGAGTGGAGTTTCAGCGAAAAGGGGCCACGATTTGAAGTATTTAAGCTGACACTGGGTACTAGTCCGACACTGGGTTACCCAGTGTCCGAGTCCTGCCGACACTGGCTGCCGAGAGCTGCCCATGTCGATGCCGAGAGTTGCTCGCGTCGACCGACGCCCTGCTGACACTGGGTATGCTGATTGACACTGGGTTACCCAGTGTCAGCATAGAAAGTCTCTGTGAGCGTCGATCCAACATGCGTCGGTCGACGCCCGTCAATGCCAACGCGCTGGAAACGCGTTTTTGTGATTTCTTGGGACATTCGGACTGGCTCCGATCCCAGTGCCACGTGAGACATTACTTCGGGTATTTGAGACATTCGGACTGGCTCCGATCCTAGTGCCACGTGAGACATTACTTCGGGTATGTGAGACATTCGGACTGGGTATTGTAATGACTGATTATATGTTGAGCTCTTTCCTATGCACTACAGTAGGTCAAGGGCCCAATAAGAAGAAGAATTTTAAGTAATGGTTTAAGGAATCAGCATGATAATTCAACATTGAGTTGCATTGATTTATGATATTCAATGAACATGCATGATTTTTGCATATGTGAGACATTCAGACTGGCTCCGATCCCAGTGCCACGTGAGACATTACTTTGGGTATTTGAGACATTCGGACTGGCTCCGATCCCAGTGCCACGTGAGATATTACTTCGGGTATGTGAGACATTCGGACTGGGTATCGTAATGATTGATTATATGTTGAGCTCTTTCCTATGCACTATAGTAGGTCAAGGGCCCAATAAGAAGAAGAATTTTAAGTAATGGTTTACGGAATCAGCATGATAATTCAACATTGAGTTGCATTGATTTATGATATTCAATGAACATGCATGATTTTTGCATACTGAGCTTTAGCTCATGCAGTTTATGCATTGTAGGTGAGCCTGATAATATCTGAGCACAAGTCGTCTGAGTTGTTAGAGTTCCATGAAGTTTTGAGAATCCTTGTACATGGATGACGACCTGTTGGACTAAACATTGAGTTCACTTTACTTTTGGAAATTTTAAATCAGGATGAGTAACTCTGATGTATATAAGATTTATTAAAGGCTATTAAAATAGTGTGAAAACTTATAAATATGTTTGAAAGTCTATATATATAAGTGAGCTTTTGATTTGAGAAAGTGATTTTCCTATTTGTATTTCCAATAAATAAATAAAATATGTTTTATAAGTTTCCAAATTTGTATAGTGTATATATATGTATATGAGAGTGGGTATGACAGAGTGGTATCAGAGCCGTTTGCCAGCCGGAAAACTGGGAATAAGTGCTATGCGGGAAAAGGTTGCAATGCATGTCAAATGCCCGTGAGGGAGAAGACCCCAGTAGAGGGATCCCAAGACCGGGATAGCCCACGGTTACAACTCTTAATCCCGTAGGAGCCACCTCTAGAATCCCAACGCCTGTCAATGGATCTTGAGATAGTTCAAGCGTGACTAGGATGTCACGAGTTTATGAGAGCCAAGGATTGTGCCCTTTAGACTTTCCATGTACAATGAACTCAAAGCTTATGGTGCGATAATGCTAATAAGTTAATTAATTTTTTTTTGGGTTGACACTTATTATATGCCTCATGAATTATATTGGCCATGTGGGTTAGGTTTTATTGATTAAATGCTATAACTATGATGAGGACAAGATGTGGGAATAGTAGTGGAGGAAGTAGGAGGGAAGCTGAAGAGAACTTTATGTCGCTTGATTCGAACTTTTCCGCACCTATTTTTATTTAAAGTTGTCAATTTTAAAAAGTTCGCCCGCAAGAGAATGGGATCACTTGTAGGTGGGTAAGTTGACTCGTGTCGATCTTAAAGGAAAGCTAGATTTGGAAGTTTGTTTTGTGTTTGTTTTAAGAATAAGAAAATAAAAACAAAACTAATCTAAACACGTGGACAAGGGGAGGTTTATTTGAGAGTTTTAAGAACTAAAATTAATTAAATCTAGATTATCTAAGTTATGAACTAATTAATTAAGTCTAAGATTATTTAAACTACGCATTAATTATCTGAAATTAAGATTAAATTATCTAAGAGAAATTAAATCTATAATTCATTTAAATTAATTAAAAGACTTATAAAACGATTTAAGAAAACTAGGGTTCTAGAGTTTCGATTTGTCTCCACGATCGCTTGGGAAGTCCCAATTGATGGTTCACAACGAATCTAGGCTCTAGACCCATAAGATCTAGCTAACAATAATCATCAATCTCAACATCACAATCCCAACACAATCACAAGAACGATTCGTCATGGAAGTAATAATTATTAATTAAACTAATGAAAAGCATGCAACTAAATTAAAGAGATTAGAAAATAAATACTTACTAATTAACGAAGAAAATCCGCAGCGTTTTGGTGAAGAATCTTGAATCTAAACTATCTAATAGCTAATCTAAAGTCTAAGAATATAAAACTAAGAATTATAAAGAGAAACTAAGAAAATAAAATGGCACTCTTGGGGTTGTCAACCCCCAAAAGGCCTTAGAAACCCTAGGAATAATGTGTATTTTCGAATGTGAGGGGTGGGGGGTATTTATAGGTGTAGGTGGCTTAGAAAATGGGTCAAAAGTAGGGTTTCCGCCCCTTCTAGGACGTTCAGCACTTTCCATACCGGTTGAGCCCAGAAACGACCCTTCTAGAAGGCCCAGAATCAGGAGGTCCTGCCAGCCCGACTTTCTATACCGGTTGGGCCCAGAGACATCCCTTCTAGAAGGCCCCAAACTGTCATTTCTTCAAATCGCGGCCCGRTTTCGCTGAAACTCTACTCGTTTGCCTATTCTTGACTACGTCCAAATCTAAATACCACAAAATACCTAAAATAAACATAAAATTAATTAATTATAATTAAAAAATGGTAAAATAATTTGGAGATAAGAAAATGTGAAAATATGTTCAATCTATCCAACTTCACCGAAAACAATAACAAAAATGAACTAAAATACTAACTAAAACCAAGATAAATTTTTGTTAATCATCGCTCTAATTGTGTTAGTCATGAGTGATTATGACATAATTTTGGGTATGGACTTGTTATCAACGTATCATGCTACTATTGATTGTAAAAAAAAGGTTGTGACATTTGAACCACATGGGGAAGAGTCTTTTTCCTTTATTGGGGTTAGTAAGAAAATTAGATTTCCAATGATTTCGGCAATAAAAGCATAACGATTATTAAATAATGGTTGTGAAGGATATTTGGTAAGTGTTAGGAGTATCAAAAAATAAGATTGTCTCAACATAAGCGAGGTTCAATTATTTAAGAGTACCCTGAAATATTTCTCGATGATTATCAGGATTACCACCTGACCGTGAGATAGAGTTTGTAATTGATTTACAGCCTGGAACAACTTCAATATCTAAATCAACGTATAGGATGGCACCAGCTTAGTTGAAAGAGTTGAAAATCCAATTGCAAGAATTGGTAGATAAATATTTCATTAAGACAAGCTTTTCAACATGGGGAGCGCCTATCTTGTTTGTTCGTAAGAAAGATGGTACGCTGAGAATGTGTATAGATTACCGAGACCTGAATAAAGTTACTATCAAGAACAAATATCCATTACCTATGATTGATGATTTTTTTGACCAACTTCAAGGTACGACAGTATTTTCTAAGATTGACTTGTGTTCGGGTTATTATCAACTAAAAATTAAAGAAGAAGACATTCCAAAGACGGAGTTTAGTACACTATATGGGCACTATGAGTTTCTGGTAATGCCATTCGGCCTGACAAATGCTCCAGCATCATTCATGGAACTGATGAATAGGGTATTCTCAGAGTTTTTGGATAAATTTGTTATAGTGTTTATTGATGGTATTCTTATATATTCTAAAAATAAAGAGGATCATGTTACATACTTGAGGAAGTGCTAGAAGTATTAAAGATGAAACAACTCTATGCTAAACTCAAGAAATGTGAGTTTTGGTTGGATAAGGTGGTATTTTTGGGACATGTCATATCTGGGGTAGGAATCTCAGTTGACCCAAGCAAAGTAGAAGTGGTTAACAATTGGCCTCGACCTACAAACCCTTCAGAAGTGCAAAGTTTTCTTGGTTTAGCAGGATATTATTGTAAATTCGTCGAATGATTTTCAAGAAAAAACTTGCTTCACCATTAACACAATTAACTAGAAAGAGTGTGACTTTTAAGTGGATAGAAGCATGCAAATAAAGCTTTCAAGAATTGAAAATGAGATTAACATCGGCACCTATCCTATCAATCCCATCGGGTACAAGAGGTTTTGTAGTCTATAGTAATGCATCTAAGAATGGTTTGGTTTGTGTGCTGATGCAAAATGGCAGGTTAATAGCATATGCATCTAGGAAATTGAAGGATTACGAAAAGAACTACCCTACACATGATTTGGAGCTTACAACATTAGTTTTTGCGCTTAAGATTTGGAGAACGTTGTGAGATTTACACTGATCATAAGAACTTGAAATACCTTTTCACACAGAAAAGAGCTCATTATGAGACAACGAAGGTGGTGGAACTTGTTAAGGATTACGATTGCGTTATCAACTACTATCCAGGCAAGGCCAATGTCGTAGCTGATGCATTAAGCAGAAAGTCAACGCAATAAAATGCAGTAAATAAGTCAATTCAAAAGCGAGAGTTGCTTGGCTTATATAAGATGAATGCTGGAGTTATCCAGCAAGGATTAGTGGAGGCAAAAGCAGCTCTGACTCTTCAACCTACCCTAATCGATAGAATCCAATAGGAACAACACACTGATGAATATCTAGTCAAAGTTAATAAGGAAGTTGCTCCAGAGACATCATCTGATTTCCAACTATACAAAGATGGTGCACTTCAATTCAAAGGTCGGTTATGTGTGCCAAAGACGGGGAATGTTCGTGAAGATCTCATGGCAGAAGCTCATTTAACACCGTATTCTGTACATCCAGGATCCACTAAGATGTATAAAAACTTAAAGATGCATTATTGGTGGCCAGGTATGAAAAGAATATCGCCCAACATGTAGAGCAGTGCTTGACGTGCCAACAGACAAAAGCAGAACATCAAAGACCGACAGAAACACTGCAACCTTTGTTAATACCAGAATGGAAATGGGAAAATACCACTATGGATTTCGTGACGGAATTACCAAAGACGGTTAAAGGCCACGATGCTATTTGGGTCATTGTAGATCGATTAACTAAATATACTCATTTTCTACCTATTTCATCTACCTATTCGATGGATGGTTATGCTCAGATCTACATACATGAGATAGTCAGATTTCACGAAGTACCATTATCCATCATTTCAGATAGAGCTTCAAGAATTATATCCACTTTCTGGAAAAGTTTACACAAGGATTTAGGGACCAAGTTATCTTTCATTACCACATTTCATCCTCAAACTGACGGACAATCAGAACGAACGATACAAACATTATAAGATATGTTTATGGCCTGCGTCTTGGACTTTCAAGGCCAATGAAGCAAGTTTTACCACTAATAGAGTTCTCTTACAATAACAACCATCAATCTACTATAGAAATTGCGCCTTATGAAGCATTATATGGCTGGAAATGTCGATCTCCACTGCATTGGGATGAAATAGGTGAGAGAAAACTTTTAGGTCCAAACATGATCTGAGAAATGGCAGAAACTGTCTCACTAATAAGACGAAGAATGAAAACTACCCAGAGTGGACAAAAGAGCTATGCAGACAAAAGGAGAGGACCACTGGAGTTTGCAATAGGTGATCAAGTGTTTATAAAGATAGCTCCAATGAAAGATGTTATACGATTTGGCAAGAGAGGGAAGCTTAATCCAAGATACATCGGTCCATTTCCCATCATAGAGAGAGTTGGTGATGTTGCCTATAGACTTGACTTACCTAATTCAATGTCACAAATATATAATGTTTTTCATGTGTCTGTGCTGAAGAAGTATGTTGCAAACCCATCCCACATTTTGAAGAGCGACCCTATAGAGCTGAAAGCAGACTTAAGCAATAAGGAGTCACCTAAACAAATCCTATTACGAGAGGTAAGACAACTTAGGAATAAAGAAATTCCATTGGCAAAGGTGTTATGGAGAAACCAGTGAATAGAAGAAGCAACATGGGAATGAGAGGATGAAATGAGAGCTAAATACCCATAACTTTTAAGGTAAATAAATTTTGGGGACAAAATTCTTTTAAGGAGGGGAGGATGTAATACTCCATTATCCAGGTTATTCAATGGGCAATAAGATTCATGCATGATTTAGATAAATATGAATGTTAAGTTTAATTTGATTTCATTATGTGTTTTAGTTAGTAAACTTCTAAAGAATTCCTAAAATATAGCTAATAAGAGATATAACAAAGTGATTAATATTTCTTTGGGATAAAATAATAAGATACCAATTTCCTATTGATGTTAAGTTATACGAAATAATAGTAGAATACAAGAAGATCCCAAGTATCAAATTATGAATATACTATCTTAATATTTTAAGATATTTATTTGAAATAACTAAATTTCAATTAACATAATACTTAAGTATACGTAATTATGACTAAAATAACTACTAATATATATATACAATATATAAGATATATCAACTAACTCTTTAATATTTATACATTATATATATATAATAAATATGCATGTGCATGTAAATATAAGTATGTGATGTGTGCATGCATGTGCATGTGTAAATATATACATAGATATGTGGCGTGTGCATGTGTGTGCATGTGTAAATATATATATATATATATGTGTGTGTGTGTGTGTTTGTGACGTGTGCACGTGTGCATAAAGGTGGGATGTGTTTCAATCAAAAAAAACTAGTGGAAAAAAGTTGATTGGTGGCGCTTCATAAGTGGCGGTTCAAAGAGGAACCGCTGCAAAAAGTGAAAAAGTTTGTACTTACTCATCGTTTTAATAGAAAATATGGTTTATTTTTACTGAGAGTATTAGTTTTTTATAATTGTATTTGTATTTAATTTGTTTTTTTTTTTTAATTTTTTTTACTACTTTCTAGAAGGTATTTTCCAGAACCGTCGTAAATAGTCTGTTCTGGAAAACAGGCTTTCTAGAAGGTTATTTTTAAAAAACCACCCTAAAAAATGCTGCATTCTACGGCGGTTCCAAAACCGCCGTTAAATCCTAAAAAAACCGCCGTTTAATTCATGATCTTTTTACGGCGGGTTTTTTAAAAACCGCCATAAAATTTAACGGCGGTTTTTAAGAAAGCGCCGTGAATTAACAAGTATTCACGGCGGTTCCTCAAAAAC